>JAGMVL010000184.1:0-156881 GCA_019202695.1 Populus x sibirica
ATTGTGCATTACTATAGCCACAAGTAAAAGATTCCAAATAAATATAAATAAAAAACCCTAGAGAGAGAAGAAAAAAAGAAAGAAGAACTCAGACAGAGAGTGACTGAGTCTCGTCAAATAACTCAGCAAGAAAATGTTTCAACCCAGCAACCAATTCTCAGAAGATACTTCACTTCTCAAATTCTGTTTGTTTCTCTAGGAAATGTAGGAAAATTAAACAAAGTTCTTAACACTCTTATTTCTCAGTGTAAAGTTCAATTTTGTTTTCCTTGTCTTTTTGCCACATTTTCTGGAAACCAAACAGGAACCTAAGTAAGGTTTCATCATGCATGAGCATGGTTTGGTGGTTTGAACAGGGTGCAGGCCAAAAAGACAATCCTGTTGTATTATATTAGTCTTCTCTGTTATCGGTACCTTTACTTTTTACTAGTTTTCATTCAGTGAAGGAAGAACCACTTTGCCGGGGGAGCTTGAAAAGCTTAAAAATTATGAAAGAGAGCCCATTTATTAGTATTATTGAAAAGAAGCTATTAAGAGCGATTTTTTCTGAATTTTATTAACTGATGGTTGGATTTGTTTATTAGGGCGCGTTTATGTGCTGATATTTTACAATGTCGGTCTTGACTGGTTTTTAATGCACAGTTTCTGGTGAAATTCTAACTTGGTTCCGAATTTTATTTAATTTAATCTATCAACGTGGGATTGCCTGCTTCTCAGTTGTAGTTGTTATTTTTTTTTTTTAAATTTTTTGGTAGCGCGAACTTGAATCTATGTTTTCCGAGGTGTGTTTTGCGACAAGGCGGCATTATGAAAATTCAAGTGGGTTTGTTGTTGGTGTTAGTGCCGTTTGTGTTAATTTAACAAGAACATACTGAGAACTTACTGGGTGGGGGGAAAGGATTGTATAAATTTGGAACGAGAAAATTCATTTAGGTTGGGGGAAGTTTTTGTAGGACGAGAGGAGTAGAAAGTAAATGAATGTTACACTCATGGTCATAAATCCCTGTAGAGAAGATTATTTGTTGCCTAGGTATGCAACTTATTTAACCTTCACTATAATTAAGAGTACTATTGTGGAAATTGAGAGGAGCTAAAGCTTTTTTCAGTGGTCAATTGTATATTATCATTTTACTCTTCCCCATTCTGAAGTTTAATCAGTCCAGTGAGAAAAATTCCAGTATTTTTTAGCTTGAAAATCTTTGTAGCGGAAATAGCTCAGTGGATTTATAAATACTAGAATTGTAATTTCTTTAATTTACTTGATTGGAGAAATGTTTTTGTCTTCCATCTTTCTTGTTCTTTAGAGTGATGCATGTTAATGCCCCCACATTATGTATAGACAATCTTCCTATGAAGAAAAACGAGCCTGCTCATGGGCAGACTGTTCTGTCCTCTAATTTCTCACAATCTGTGCAAATACAATAAATTCCTCTTATTGTTGGTTTCAGTTCTCACCAAGGCATCTTTTTTTTTTTCAGGATGCATCATCGTCTGCATTAATGCAAGTGGATCCAAAAGAAACTAGTATTGTTGTGAGGGATGAGATGCAAAATGGAAGATTCCCACAAGCCCAAACTATCCTCTACAATTCTAAGGTTCTTAAGTAAAATTTTATTCTGCTGTAATATTCTTGGCTACAGATCTGTTAATGGAATTAGTAAATTAATTCTGGCAGAGGAGAAACAGTAATGTTATTTATGAGTTTTAATTCTGGCTAAGGAGAAACGGTGATGTCATATTAGTTAGAGTGAAAGAATTGAAAAGATTCATGATGATCATCACTATTACTGTATTGTGTACTCTTTGTTCAATTTTACTTGTGGTTAGGATCTGTCTACTGCTTGTGTATGTGCGTGTATGTAAGTATATACATTCATACATGTCTTACAAAAGGAAGGTTTCATGAAAAAGATGCAGAATTTTTTTTGTTTTTTAAGCTCACTTGTATATTTACAATTATTCAATCTTGATACTTGTAATTTGAGAATGGTCTATGTACTAACTTTGGAATGACCCTGCAGAAACTTCAAGAAGATTTGCATGTGCTAGGGATGAAAATCAAACATCATGAGGACAACATTAAGTTTCTGAAGAGTCACAAAAACAAATTAGATGATTCCATTCTTGATCTGCAAGGTATTCTTAATTTCTTATTTTCTACACACTCATCATGGATTTTGAAATATAAAATCCTTCTTGGACTGTGGAAAGCTGGTGAAAAGGCTTAAAAAGTATCTATCACCACCACACTGCTAACCTGGATGAAAGTACTTCTGAGCATATATTTATCATTTCCATTTCAAAATTTATTCAATTTCTGAGTGTACGCTGCATCCAAGATATTAGATTGAACAATAACACTTGCTTGGGGTTTGAGTTCTCTAGTTAGCATGAGACCTGTGGGATCTGCCATTCTTGTGTTCTTATGTCATTTGTTATTTTGGTTGCTGTGAACTCCAAAATTGTGCATACAGTCTACAGATATAATATTTTGGATATTGGTTCTCTATTTATCACTACTCATACATTTATCCTTTTTTCTCTCATCACATTCTCTCTACGGATGGTTTTTGTCCCAGTTACCCTTGGCAAATATCATTCTTCAACAATGCCAAATATTGAAAATGATGCCCATTACTCCAATCAGAGTGAGGATGAAACAATGGAACAAATTCTTCAGCATGAAAAATCTGCTGCGGGCATTCTGTGCCGGCTGAAAATGAGCCATGGCACTCAAATTTCACATCCGTCATTTACCAACGATGTGCTTGGTGTTGTTGCTACACTTGGCAAGGTAGATGATGATAACCTTGGCAGGTCAGTTTGAATCTACTTGCTATCTGTTATGCATGTTTATCAGGTTGCGAACTGTACACTGCTTACAGCATCACTATAGCTGAGGTTAATGTTTATAGTGCCAATTAATTTTAAAAAATGCCAAATATGAGTTCTCAGTATAATGAAAGAGAATCATCTCAGAACAATCTGTAAGCTCCTGTTTTTATGCAGGAATTAGTATATTGTTTCTGTTCTTTGATTTAGAAGTTGAATTTAGGTTCTACATAATTAAAGGAGAACCAATGCTGGTTGGGAGTTTAAATGGCATGAAAATGACCTCTCTGCTTGCTGATCTATCCTTAGAAATGTGCACAATGCTTGATTTATCTTTTTCCGTGTTTAAAATGAATGTAGGCTTTTTCCGAGTACTTGGGTGTGGAGACTATGCTGGCAATTGTCTGTAAGACATATGAAGGTGTAAAAGCTCTAGAAACATATGACAAGGAAGGCCAGATAAATAAAGACTCCGGCCTTCATGGCCTTGGTGCTTCTATTGGGAAGGAATTGGATGGTCGATTTCTTGTCTTTTGTCTTGAAAATCTAAGGCATGAATCTCAAGAGTCATCTTTTGTCAATCCAGTCTTGTAGTCTGTAAAAATTCTGTTATCAGTTCACTTTCCCTTTTGCAGACCCTATTGCGGTGAATTTGTGGTGGATGACCCACAAAGGAGGCTTGATCTCCTTAAGCCAAAATTACCTAACGGGGAGTGCCCACCTGGGTTTATTGGCTTTGCTGTAAATATGATCAACGTGGAATTCACCAACTTATTTTATCTCACAGGCAGCGGATATGGTCTTAGAGAGACTCTATTTTATAATCTGTTCTCCCGTCTGCAAGTTTATAGAACAAGGGAAGACATGGTACTCGCTCTTCCTTGTATAAGTGATGGAGCCATTTCACTGGATGGAGGAATGATGAATGGTACTGGTATCTTTTCTCTAGGTAATCGGTAAGTGGTCCTGCTGTCATACCTGAATAGGCAATTTTACCTGATTGCATCTTATGGTGAATTTCATCATTTTACTCTCTTCACAATGGATCTTGGTAATATGAAGGGAACTCTTTTCTGGATTGTTGACATAGGACAAGATAGAAGAAATTGAAGCGGAAGGTATAGAAGAAAGGGAGAGGAAAATAAGAAAAACAAGATGAAAAGAAAGGGTGAAAACAATAGAAAAACCACAGGGAGAAAAAATTGTCTGTTAAATTCTCATTTTTCATTAGTCAGTTGTCCATAATGGCTGTTCTTTAAACACAATATGTCAGCTCTTATATATAACCACTCAAACGTAACTAGACCCATGCACACACAAAAAAAGAAAAAAGAAAAAAATAAAATAGAAGAAACAGAAAATTAGAAGTCATAATTAAAACTAAAAAGATAAGTAATAAAAGAAAGAAGAGAACTGTATGGCTAATATATAGGAAATAAAATGAAGATCCTCAATATCATTAAAACTCTAGGTAATCAATTATAATCCCATTATCTGTGGTTGGTTCCCCATGAATCATGCTGGATTATGAAATAACAATTGAATTATGCTGTCTAAGCTGTAGAGTTTGGCTTATTATGTGGCCTTCAAAAGGTTAATTGATGATTTGTGGAAGCACCAATGTGTGCATGATGCTTCTGCAGCTTTGTAAATTGTGGGGTCTTATCATTCCGGAACAAATCCATTCTTTTTAGTACTCGTGTCATTGGTATATTGTAGCTTTTAGGGCTCTCATTCTGATGTTTTCACGTTCACTTAAATGATATTAAATACATCACTAGTTTTAAACATGTCTACTCTTTATTTAAAAGGGTGTTTCTTTGACTGAAAATGACGTACATGGAATCTTTATGTGGTTCTTTTCACTATCAATGCCAGGTGTGCTTGAACAGTAAAATTTAAGATTTTTTTTCATCATACACGATGCATAATTCAATTGGATGACCTTTTCTGCCGCATCCAAGCTTTGTGTTTTAGATTTGTTATTGTAGATATGTCTTTGGTTAATATGAATGAACTCTCATTTTCTGCAATATACTTTTTCTGGAACTTGTATGATCTATAGGAATAATGTGGATGTAAGATTCCCAAAATTGTCTGTGACATCAACCCTGCCTGACAACTACATTGACACCGAGAAGCAGCTCAAGGAGACCAAATGGAAAAGGGAAAAAATGCTGGAGGATATAAAGAGAGAACAAGCACTATTAGATGCTGCAAAGCAAAGTTTTGAGAGAAAGAAGGAAGAGTTTGTTAAATTTCTGGCTCAAAGCTCAGCATATGCAAGTCAGGTAATAATTTGAACATATCTTATCATCCAAAATTTGACAGTCTACATATCACTCGGTTGTATTTAGATGCTCTGATTTTGTGTGTGCATGTGTCGTCGAATGTGCAGCCACATGGCTTGGTAAGATAAAAAGTTTAAACCAAAAATGTGCTATTTAATGTCAAGCTCTACACTTTGAAATGGGCCCCCAGGAAGGCGAGAAAACATGGCTTGGTAAGATATAAAGATTAAACCAAAAATGTGCTATTTAATGTCAAGCTCTAGCTGCACTTTGAAATGCCCCCCCAGGAAAGCGAGAAAAAATATGATAGTTGCTTTTTAGGGGAACGAATAATGAAACTAATATTTTCACTTGACTCTATTATTTTAATGAAATTACAATTATTCGACTGATAAAAGTAGGACATTAATCATCTTCTATTGCATTGTCTTCTATCTATATTGAAAACAGTTGAATGAACTTCCAAGGCAATGATCATGCGATCATGTTCATAGTTTAGGTCCTTTTTACAAGGAAAATGTTAATCTTGAGTAGTTGTGTTTAATAAATCTGAGATATGGTCTTCAATGGAATCAACAGATGCAGACAGGATTTACACCAAGATAACTTTTTAGTTGATGAAAGTTCAAGCCTCATGGAGGAAATGGGATGACCTTCAGTTTGAACATGTTCTGGAGCTCTTGTTCGGATCAAACATTTTCCTTCCTATTTCTGGGCAAAGAATATCTTGACTGAACGGTCATGAAGTTTTTGATTCACTGAGAGCAATCGCTTCTGCAAATTCTGTTGTGCTGGATCACTGGTAATTGAGAGTCACTCCCAATCCCTTGTTTGTTCATAGGAAAATCCCAGCACACGATTGTCCATGGGATGCAGATCCTTGTACTAGGAAAAGCTGCAATCAGCATTAACTTGTATTGGTCTCTTACTGGTAGATGTCTGTTTTATATCCTCCAAGTTGTATGTACATGTTCATAATAATGCAGTTTAGGTCATTTGCCCATCAAAGGCTGCTAATCCTGTATTGTTTCTTGACCTGAAAATTTTCAAGTGCTTATTGTTTTTCTCTTTCTAGTCCCCCTTTTTTTACAACCCCCCCCCCCCCCCAAAAAAAAAAAAAAAAAAACAAGTCCAATAAATAAATAAATTTATGATAAAAAAACTATCATCGTCAATATAATAATAAAAAAGGCAAATGACCTTGCAATTATAACAACCAATTAAATATTTCCTCTGTACCATTTTTATTGGCCTTTATCGGTTTTGAAAAGTATAAAAAAATAAATCAACTATCTTTAATTGGTTTTGACGATTAAAATTTTTAAAAATTAAGGTTTAAGAATATTAGAATTTTAATATATTATAACTATTTTAAAAAAATTTAATTGATTTCGACGATTAAAATTTTCAAAAATTAAGTCTTAAAAAATATTAGAATTTTAATATATTGTATTTTTTAAAACTTTTATCTAATAGAAAATTAAAGAAAACAATAAGTCAAAAACATGTTAAATTGACAAAATTGAAAAAACACCCGAAGTTCAATTCTGGGCACGTGTCTATAACAGCTTAGCCCTAAACACAGAAGAAAGCATTGAAGCGACGCCGTATGTAGCAGAACCACATCGTCTCTGTCCAACTCCAAGAAAAAAGCTTTGGGGTCAGGGACAGTCACTTTGCAGTTTCTCCTTTGTAAGTCTCCCACTCCCTCTCGCTCTCTCTACTGATTGAATTTTGAATCTCTTATGAGGTTATTGACATGGATTTTATCTCTTCTAAAATGGGCTTGCTTTATGTTTTTGCTTACTGCTTTGATTTAGTTGCTTCTTCTGATTTTCTTTCTCAGTTCCATGTTTTTCCGTTTTCTGGAAATGAAAACTAGAGAATTGATAGAGCTAGTAATTTGAAGTGAACTCATTTCACCCTTGTGTAGTGGAAAGGAATGGAATTTCTTGTATGTAAGGATCGAATTAGGTTGCTGTATGATTAATATATTTGTGAATTGAAATTTTTAATTTTTTTAATTTTTATTACTTGGGACAAAGTCTTGTCTTGGGTATTGAGTTTGATTTAAGTATTGTTACCTAGGTAAAGTAGGCACAAACTACATTACAAGGTTGGTGATATTGATGTCTTAATCCTAAATGAAGTTTGTTTTTGGAGAGTAGTTGTAGTTACAAGGGAGAATTTGTATAGCTGGAAATTATTAGTTATTTTAGTCATTGTTGACAGAAACTTTATGATGGGAGTTACTTGCATTTTGCCAAATGTAATTAATAAATGGTTAATCCATGTTTTGGGGCAGCCTCTTCTAGACTGAATTAAAAAGCATGTATTTTTTGTTTTTGTGAGGTGTGGTGTGTGTTTTAAGAGGATCGTACCTTTAAAAAAAGTCAACCACACCTCTAAGCCAAACACACACTAGATCTTCTTGTTGTTTACCTCAATCGCATGCTTATGTAAAGTGCTAGCTGGGATGAAAGTGATGTCTGTCAGTTAACTTAATTCCGTGTTTAAGTACAAGTGTCGATTTAGGATTACAGATGGACTGGTTCTTGGAAGATTTTACTGGAGAATATTTGGTTCCCTGATGGATATTGCACAATTTTTCTCTTGCTCTTCATTGCGTTGTTTTCCTTAATTGTGTTTTATTTTCACTCTGTTCTATTGCTGAGGAAACAAAACAAAGGAAAAGGAAATGAAACGGAAGTTTTTTTTAAAACCACGATTAATATTCTACTTTACTGAATTTTGGAATTGCATTGTTATCACTTTGAAATGGGTGTGATATATCTTTTTCTTTCTAATGTGGATTTAGCATTTTAGCTGATGATTTATTAATTTTTTGCTGTTAGTTCCAAGTTTTTTGGTTTTCAGAACAAGAAAAGTACAGATTTGATACAGCTAAATGGTTTGAAGTGCATCCACGTCACTGTTTTGTGCTAGTAATTGCTTTTGTGTAGTGATATTGACCCATTAGAGTGATGCGATCCTAGTTTGGATAAAAGGAAAGTTGGAAGTTGAAATGCTGGAATTCATACGAAGTAAGAACAAATACAAAAACTTTAGAGAGAAACTCATCTCTAACAATTGAGATTACAAAATGATATTCAAGACTGACCAGGAATACAATGTAGGGCCTAATTTATAATGTTTCAACAGCTGTAAACAACCAACAACAATAGTGTATATATATATATACACTGCTGGCACAACTTAGACATTGAAAGAGATTAAAGTCAAGAGTTGTGGCTCAAAATCCAGCCACATTCAGCCCACAAATCCTGCTGAAAATCAGCAAGGAAACCATAATTTTAGTCTACATTTTCAGCTGCTCACCATTCTAGATCTAGCTGGAAATCAGCAAGGAAATCAATAATTTAGTCTACATTTCCAGCTGCATATCATAGAGGCAGGGTTAAAAATAGGTTTTCTAGTATATGATTTCAGGCTTGAATCGTAACAGCGTAACAGCGTTTTTTAAAACTTTCAATTGCTTTCTAGTATTTTTTAAAAGAAAGAAAGTGTTTTAGATAAACGCAACCATCTCATTACTTTCAATTGCTTATTCAGTATGAAATGAACTGGTTCTGTATTGGATTTGATTGGTGTAATTCGTCTTGCTTGGTGTGCCTTATTAGCTATATCTAATTGCCTAGGAAAAGTAGGTAAAACTGTATTAGATATTACGTGCTGATTTTTTGATACTATACGAGCTTATTTTTTTTTGGAACTTCTTGTTGTTGCATGGAAATATAGATTCTTGTTCATCTTGTAGTTAAAATAATCATTGTTGATAGAAACTTTAGTATGGATGTTGTTTTGCTCCTGCCAGTATCAATGGCCAATCCATCTGTTGTCACAGCTGCTGCTTCTAGGCCGAGTTAAAAATCTTTTTTTTTTTTGATGAAGTGATATCTATTGTTCACCTCAATTGCATTTGCGTACTTCTTTAAATATCTAGTTGGTATGAGAGTGAAATTTGAGGGAAAAACTACTTGTCTGATTACAAGCAATGATTTGAGATTTGATGAATAAACTGATTCTTGGAACTTTACCAGAGAGACTTCAGTTGCCTTGTGGATTCTCCACAAGTTTTGTCCTGTCCCTTTTTTCATTTCTGCATCTTAGAGTAATGTATATATCCATTGCAGTAACAAATGTTTCTTCTTTCTGTGGCAGTAAGCTATCGAACCTGAAGAATGGCAAGCAAAGCTGTGAAAACTGTGGCAAAGGCAGTTGCAGAGTACCAGTATCCATGGAAAGAGAAGTTGGCGAAGCACAAGAATGAGCTATCCAAAGGCGTGTGGGGTTACTGGAAACTTGGGGCCTGGACACCACTCCACATCAGTGGTCGCCGGCGAGCTAGACTTCGCAAGGAAGTCCTCCTCGCAGGGGAAGACTGGCCATATGACCCAGAGAGGAAAGAAATGAGAACCAAGATGAAAGGACACAAGTGTGATAGGATTGCTGCAGAGAGACGGGCAAAGACTGCCAAACTGATGGAGCAAATGCCTGAAATGTTGCTGGCATATAAGAAACGAAGGTGGGAGAAGAAGATGAAGGAAGAAGACAAAAATAAATAAACACTTTCCGTTCGACCATTGTTTCTCAAATTGCTTTTGTAGTAGCTGTTCCAAAAAAATCGCCTTTGTATTGGAGCTTTTTCATCTCCTGAAAGAATTTTAGTGAAATTTACATCAACTCTGTATTGCTTCAATGTTCTTCCACATATATATATATATTAAATGTAGCAATGTGAAAAAAAAACATTAAACTCATTAAAAATAATAAAACACTTATTTGTTCCCCTCCAATATAATTATCTTTTCAAATAGCTTTTTCTCAATTATATTTATACTATTTAAAATACTATTTTATCAATTTAGTTTTTTAAAATCTAATAAGCAATAAAAATGTATTTTTAAAATTTTTTCCTGTTTCTATTTTATTTCTCTGAATTTGTCACCTTTTCTTTTCAATATTTTTTATTATTATTTTAAAACTTGGTCTAGCCGGCATGATTAATTTGGGACTGGACGTGAACTTATCCAAAAAAATAAAAAAATAGAAAAAGAAAAAATTTGACTGGCCCATCATTGTTTTTTTGAGTTGTGAGTCAACTCTCCTAATGTCAGGTTTTTATAATATAGTTTTTCCAAGCAATAAAAGAAGAAAGAAAAAAATGAAGGTTCCACCGAGACTTGAACTCGGGTTACTGGATTCAGAGTCCAATGTCCTGACCACTAGACCATGGAACCATCTTGTAATATGTTCACCCAGATATATATATAGATATATCTCTGTAAAAAGTCCCGCTGACTAGTCAAGGCTTATTGTGGGTGGTCAAATCATGCCACATGATTTGTGCAGATACAACAAACTAGTACTCTTAATGGCATTCACTGAGTCAATCACTGACCAACCAAGGATTGCCATGTGGGGCAGGATGGCTTGACTTGTAGACTAGGGGCTTAGCTCTTGTTATATTTTCTTTCACAACTAGTTCGAAGGTTAACTTTTTCGAATCAGACCGCTTTGGGCAAATCAAACTGAGTCTAGTCAGGCTAATTTCAAATATTTTATTTTTATTTATTTTTTATTCAAAACAATAAATCTATGTTCCTTCGGAGTACAGTAACTAATCACAAATGAAAACCTAAAAATCTTAAAATAAAATGAAAAGCTCATATGCTTCTCCTTTATGCTCTCATCTCTTCCCTGTTTGTTTGGAGAATCATATAGGGCCTTGTGCAGGGTTCACTTTCCTTTTGAAGGAGGAACAGAGAAGAAAAATCTAATCCCATGAGCATTTTTTAAGAAAAGATGATCAATTTTACTCCAAAACATTGTCAAACATTAAATAAATTTTGAAACCCACCTTGCAAAAATGTAGAGATCACCTCATCCTTCCTTTTACACTCTTTTCTCCAATAAAATCACATCCCTTTTCTTTTTTAAGAATCCGTTTAATATTATGAAAACAATTAATTTTTTTAAAATGTTCATTATTTGAAAATATATTGAAGTAATATTTTTTATTTTTAAAAATATATATATATGCAAACAAGCTATTTTCATGGTAAGAAATAAAGTATCAAAAGGAATGAAGTAGCACCGAGTCTTTCTCTTATGTTAGAGTTACCAAACAGCAACCTTGTCTACTCCTTGTCCCTGCCTTCATTTGTCATACTGTGAGAAACTAGACAGCGAAAATACCAAAAGTCCCCTGATTTAAGCCACTACCTTGATATTTGCAACACACGGATACCACTTTGCCAAAACAGTTGGACACACAGGTCTTTTATTATTACCTGTTACTTACTTTTCAGTACTGATAGGAACAGGCTACTACAGGAGGGCGTTACTTTTGTCAATTTCAATTTTCAAATGAAAGCAGTAAAGACCCTTGATTTTCTGTAACTTGCAAGATTCGGTTTCTTGATTTTATTGTCTTTCAAAGAATGAGAAATGGTTGATGATGATGATGGGTACAGGAGGTGTTCAAGAAGTGCAGGCAAGTGGAGGTGTAGGGAGAGAGCTTTTAGTGGCAAAGCGTATTGTGAAAAACACCATCTTTATTCAGTGGAGAGGGGTTTGAAGAGAAGCATGGAGAAGAAGAGTGGAAATGGAGGTGGGGTTGAAGTGGGTTCTCAGAAAAAGAAGAGACAGAGGGAGGGAAGTGAAGAGGATTCAGGTATTTTGGCGGGAGAGAAGGAACAGAAGGTTAGTGATCATGGGGGTTTTGGAGATCAAGGGGTTCATGACTGGTTTAGTGGAGGGAATTCAGATGTTTTGGAGTGGTTTGATGATGTAGGTGCTGGTAATGTTGGTGAAAGCTTTCAACTTTGGCAAAATGAAGCTACTTCATGTGGGAATAATGGGCAGGTTCTTGGTGGTGAAGGGTTTCAAGATAGTTTTGGTGGAGAATGTGGTGGTACTGAGGTTTTGGGTCTGGATGGTAAGGTTTTTCAGGTTTGGGACGGTGAAGGATTTCGATTGGGCGAGTCTGGTCTGGGTGCTAGTGAAAATGGTGTTGTGGGTCTAGGTGATCAAGGGGCCCCAGACCTATTTTGTCAAGTTAGTGCTGCTAATGTTGGAAATGTGGGCGTGGGTTCTGGTGGTGGAGGAATACACGGGGTATTTGGTGAAGTCAATGGGAAAAATGGTGATATAACCCTCTCTGGTGAAAGCATGGAGGGACTATTTGGTGAATGTAAAAATGGAGGCATGGCTGCTAGTGGTGAAGGGGTTCAATGCTGGTGTGGTGAAGCTGGGTGTGCTAGTATTGACGGTGAGGGAATTCAGGGCCTTTTTGGTGAAACTACTTGTGAAAATGGGGGTGAAGGGATTGAAAGTGGATGTCATAGGAATGGAGGTGGAGATGATGTTGAAGATGATGGGAAAACGAACAAGAAGGAAATTTTTGGTGTTGAAGCAGTTGGTATTGACGATTCAAGTGAGTTTGGTGGTGATGACAACGGTGGAGCTGAGGTTTCTCCAGTGAAACGCAAGCGAGGGCGACCAAAGGGTTTAACGAAGAAGAAGAATGATCCTCGAGGTCAAGTAAAACTTGGCCTAGGTGGTGATAATGTGATCGGAAATGGTAGTGACGTTGGGATGATTGAAATGGAAATGTTCAGTGAAACCAGTGGTGTCAATGGAGAAGGAAATGAGAATAACCCAGTGGAGGATAAGCAAATCCTTGGTGCTGGAGAATGTATTGAGAGATCAGTTGGAAATGAGATTGTGCGGCCAAAGGCAAAGCGTGGCCGACCAAAAGGTTCAGGGAAGAAGCAAAAAGATGTTGCACCTGAAGAAAAACAGTGCTTGCCTGGTGATTTTCTGGGCAATAACAATGCTGGCATTGAGTCTGTTACGCCGGCAACATTGGAGAATGGGAGGACTACTCTTCTATGCGCAGAGGACGATGAAACTCCTGGTGAAGCTACTGCTGGTAACAAGGGTGGAACTGAGACTGTCACACCAAGAAGGCGTGGGAGACCAAAGGGATCAAAAAATAAGAATAATGGAGATACTGCAGGTGAGAATCAAGAAATGACTGGTGAAACTAAGGGTTGTATTGGTAGTGTTGTATGGACTACGATACTAATGGGTGTGGAGAGTGAGACTACTATTGCAGGGGCAGAGGATAGAGAAATTCCTGGTGAAGGCACTTGTGCTAATGGGAAAGTAGAGGAGATCATCGCACCAAAGAAGCGTGGTAGACCAAAGGGTTCAAAAAAGGAGGAAAACCTTGCTGGAGATGATCGAGAAATGCCCGGTGAAACCAAGGATACAACTGACTGTGACAATAGGACTACTAGATCAATGCAGTTGGAGAGTGAGAGGACTACACTTGAAGGTGCAAAGGACAAAGAATTGCCTGATGAAGTCACTGGTGGTAAAGGGATCATCACACCAAATAGGCGTGGCAGACCCAAGGGTTCAAAGAATAAGAAGAAGGAAAATCTTGCCAGTGGTGAAGCCAAGGTGAGTGTTGATAGTTGTGATAAGACTAATATGCCAAGGGTTTTGTGGAATGAGAGGATTACTCTTTTAGATGAAGAAGAAAATGGAGGCAGTCACGAATTGCCCCGTGGTATTGTGGGTTATAATGAAAGTCGTGATAACAAAGTCAGGCTGGCAGGTTGTGTGAATGACATGACTACTTGTTTAGGGGAAAATGATGGGGCAATGGCTGATGATAATATTGACAGTAGTTTTGGAGTGAATGATAAAAGCAAACCTAAGCGTAAGCGAGGCGACCAAAGGACTCGAAAAATAAGCAAAAATCTCTTGCTGGTGACAGGCAACAATTTCCCGGTGATATCATGGTTAGCAATGATGGGGCTGATAATAAAGTTAGGTTGATGGGTTTTGAGAATTGGACGACTGCTACTTTTGATGGATATAAAGCTTTGTGTAGTCACGCCACTATTGAAGGTGCTGGCAACAAAGCTAGTCTGATAGATTTAGGGAATGGGATGGCTGCTCTTGTGGGTGAAAAAGCTAGGAAATTGCCTAGTGAGGCCACTGGTGTTAGTGGAGATGGTCAGGAAATCATAAAGCCTAGTCTTGACCAAAGAGTGGGCTCCAAGAACAAGCCAAAAAATCCAGCAGGTGATAGTTGGGAATTGCCTAGTGACATTGTGGATAGAAATGGAGATGCGGGCAATGTAATCAGGGAGGTGGTTTTAGAGAATAGGATGGTTGCTTCTTCATGTGAAGGACATCGGGTATTGTCTGTTGAGGTCACTGGCCATAGCAGAGAGGGAAATGAAATTAGAAAGCCTAGGCCACGCGGCCGACCAAAGGGCTCAGTGAAGAAGAAAAATCTTGCTGATGGTCATCAGGAATTGCCTGGGGAAGTTATGAACGGTAATGATGACAAGGACACAGTTAGTCTGATGGGTTCAGAGAATAGGATGACTGCTCTTTTAGGTGAAGAGTATTGGGTATTGCCTGGTGTGGCCACTGGCCATAGTGGAGAGGCATATGATAATATAAAGTCTAAGCGTGGTCGTGGCCGACCAAAGGGCTCAGGGAACAAGAAGAAAAATCTTGCAGGTGGTGGTAATCAGAAATTGGCTGGTGAAGTTATGTATGGTAATGATGGAGAGAATGCTGTTAGGTCGATGGGTTTAGGGAATGGGATGACTACTCTTATTGGAGAAAAACATAGAGCACTGACTGGTGAGTCCACTGGCCATAGTGAAGAGGGGGAAATTCCTAAGCGTAAGCCAGGCCGTCAAAGGGGTCAAAGAACAAGAAAACTCTTGCAGGTTGTATTCAGGGATTGCCTGGTGAAACCATGCGCGGTAATGATGCTGGTGAGAAAACACTGAGGCTAACTAGTATAGATAATGGTTGGGCAGCTCCTTTAGGCAAGGAAGTTAAGTTGGTGCCTTGTGAGGTCAATGGTGTTAGTAGAGATGGAAATGATACCATGAAGACAAATGTTAAGCATCACCAACCTAAGAGTCTGAAAATAAGGAAGGAGGGTGACGGAGATGAGGAAATCCAGTGCAAAATCAAGTGTAAAAGTGATGGTGAGGATAGTATTATTTGTCTAGCAGGTTCTGAGAGTGAAGGGAGTATGCTTGAAGGTGAGGAAGATAGGATAATAGCAACTGAAGCTGCTGGTGGCACTGCAAATCCCCAGTCTAAGATTGAGTGTGCTCAACCTGAAGCTTCAAAGAGAAAGAAGCTAAGTATTGCTGCTAAAGAAGAAGAGAGACAGAATGGAGAATTTATGGGCAAAGATGATGGTGAAAGTAAAAGGCCAAACAATAAGCAAGTCAGACGAAAAGTCTTAAAGAGTAAGAGAACTATTCTGTTAGCTAAATCTTTTGACCGTATATTAAGGCAGAAGTATGGAATGAAGAAGGAAAGTGGGAAAGATTTGGGAATGGACAGGGATATTCTGGTTGAGCAAACTGGTCACTGGAGCAATATTAAGAAGAGGCCTAGGGGAAGGCCACCAAAGCACAACCGATCAGAAAATTCAAATTTACTAGTGAGTTCTTCCAAATTCATGTTCCATAAGCTATTTGAAATGGATGTATTAGCTACCGGATATTTAGCCGCTAGGAAAATGCTTGGTGAGGCTACCAAATTATATTCAAGCTATTTGAAATGCTTGATGAAACATTGGCCTTTGTTATTTACAGTTAAAGTGGAATGTAAAGGACCAAGTTGTGAAATACAGAATAGCATTGGAATTAGTAATGATATATCTGGTAATAAAATTTGCTTTCTGCATTTTCATTTTAGTGTTGTGTGGACTGACTTATTTTATGGAGTACAAGTTCATAGGCTCTAACTTGGAATCAGAGAGCTTCAATATGAATGTTGAGTCTGTTTTAAAGAGTGCCTAAATTTTTCTGCACATAATTAAATTGCTAGTTTCTAAAATGTTGTACGCAGAACCTTCTTAAGCAGATTTTACATACTATAAAGAACTGAAAACACCTAAATATAATAGCAGCAGCTTTAATTCTAGCCTTATACAAATATTCTATTTCCTGTTCTCATCTGTGGTTTGTTGCATGTGGGATTTCTAAAGATTCTGAAGTTATGTCCTGAGGAGTATTACAGTTTAAAATTTCTGTTATTTTGTTAATGTGAAATTACAGTGTACCAACATCGTGATCCTTGAAGGATTTAGATTGGCCCATTCTAACGAGGTTTATGTATCAGGGTGCCAACAAGAAAAACGAACAGAAGACCTTGATGTGCCACCAATGCTGCAGGAATAATAGGAGTGGTGTTGTCATTTGTTCTAATTGCAAAAGAAAGCGCTATTGCTATGAGTGCCTTGCGAAGTGGTAATGAGATTTTTTTTCCTCACAGCCCTTTCACTAATAAACAAAACAGTTGAAAAAAATTGATGTTTGAAGTATTTTTTATGTTCTTGTCAAGAAGTTACTTCTTCTAGTTAACATTAGAATTTAGTTTGAAACAGTTCAAAATAGAAATGAATCACTTTTGAGTTCCTTTAATCCTATTTAACTCTTGGTTTGCAATTTAAATTTGATTTTGAAATAATGTTTAGGTACCCTAAGAGAACACACGAGGAGATAGAGATTGCATGCCCATTTTGTCGTGGTAATTGCAATTGCAGAGTATGCCTCAAGGAAGATGTAGTTGTGGTCGTGAGTGCCTTTTGTTTTTCTCTTCTTTAAGTTCATTTTGTCTCTGTTGCTGTACTTCTACTTTTAGATTTTCATGATGCCAAATAATATGTGGTTTTGACAGGCTGGTGATGATAAAGCTGATGCAAATGCCAAATTGCAAAAGCTTCTTTACCTGCTACACAAGACTTTACCTCTCCTCAGGCATATTCAAAGGGAACAGAACTCTGAAATATATGTAGACTCCAGGATCCATGGTATTCCATTTTGATGCAGTTATTGGTTTGTAAAGTTGAGTCTTGCTATACAAATGGATGGTCCAAGTTGCTTAATGGCGTGTTTGTTCTTGTTTTGTAGGTAGCCAATTAACAGAAGAGCATGTAACAAAATCTTTACTTGACGATGATGATCGAGTATATTGGTATTGTCTCATCCTCCCATATCTTGGAACTGGAACTTGAGCCATTTATGAATTGAACTTCTGCTTTCTTCATTGTGTATTTTATTTGTTAGGTTTAACATTATTTTTAGGATAGGACATCACCACCATCTATTTTATCTTTAGCTTCTTTAAGTTCACTGATAGCAACAGAACTCAAGCAAGTTGTGTCTTCTATCTATATTCTCTGTGTTAAAGTTTGTAACTACGTAATTATTCTTGTTGAACAGTGACAATTGCAGTACATCTATTGTTAATTTCCACAGAAGCTGTCCCAATCCTGATTGTTCCTATGATCTCTGTCTCACTTGTTGTTCGGAACTCAGAATAGGATTTAAGCCTGGAGGTAATGAAGCAGAATCTTCTCACCTACGATTTTTTGAAAGAGTAGACAGTCAAGGTGCGCTTGTTCATGACCAGATAAATGAAAATGGAAAAGGAGTTGGTTGCAAGACTCAAGTGTCTGATTTGGAAAGTAAGTGCACAGCTGATATGTCATGCAAGTTTCCTGATTGGAGAGCAGAGAGTGATGGAAGGATTCCTTGCCCTCCTAAAGAACTGGGAGGCTGTGGTAACGAGATACTCACCTTGAGACGTATCTTTGATGCTAACTTCGTTGAAGAGATGATTAAGAGTGCAGGGGAACTTACTCTTAACTATCAGTCCCCAGATATTAGACTTTGTGAAGAATGTTATTTGTGCCATCCTACCAGTTCCACTGAAAATGGATCTAAAGATTTTGCAGTGAGGAAAGCAGGTTATAGGGAGAACAGTGATGATAACTTTCTGTACTGCCCAAATGCACTTCAGTTGGGTGATGATGACTTTGAACATTTTCAATTGCATTGGATGAGAGGTGAACCTGTTATAGTTAGACATGCACTTGAAAGGACTTCTGGTCTGAGCTGGGAACCAATGGTCATGTGGAGGGCTTTTAAAGGTGCAGAAAAGATTATAAAAGAGGAAGCACACAGGGTTAAAGCCATTGATTGCCTGGATT
This sequence comes from Populus x sibirica, assembly GCA_019202695.1. Classification (NCBI taxonomy): domain Eukaryota; kingdom Viridiplantae; phylum Streptophyta; class Magnoliopsida; order Malpighiales; family Salicaceae; genus Populus; species Populus x sibirica. The sequence goes on from JAGMVL010000184.1 coordinate 18,199, forward strand.
GGTGCGAGGTAGGGGTTCCTTATTTGCATGTTGAAGTTGCATTTTCTGCTTTTGCAATTGTTGGGTTTGCTTATTAATGACCTTTTCCTCATTGCAATGCCTAGTGAGTTCCTTTAGCGTAATCTGCTACCATGTTTGATCTTCATTTTTGTGTATTGTTCTAACAGACATGCCTTTATGGATTATCAGAAAGATAAACAATGAAACTTTCAATCCACAACTTCTTAGTTCAACGTTAGACTAAGTTTGATGGGAAAACCATCTGCAATTTTAAGTTTGCAGAGTAAGTTAGGTTGAGCATTGTTAAAAGGTTTATTGTAATTGCATCCACCATCCCTCTTGTACCTCACTTCACATTGACCATCAATTGCCCCTGAAATTCAAATTTTGCGGAATTTTCATGTGGTAGTCGGTAACAATAATGGTGGGGAAAGAAACAAGAGGGGAGCTCTGTAACTAAACAAACTTCAGGACTGATTGATGTAATTTAACATTCGAGATTGTTACAATCTTACAAAATTCTTTCATTGCTAAAACAGTTCAAGCTAGTAATGCACTTTGAAAACTTGGAGGGACTCCCTATCTTATTTTAAACAGTCCACCCCCCCCCCCCCCTCGTCCATTTCAATGATTAAGAACTGGATCAGGATTGGAGGAAACTATTCTTTGCAATGCAGTTTCTGTTGCATTTGTTAATCATTTGGGTTAAATGCATTAGAGTGATTTTTGCACAACAGAATTTGCATGGAAGGGGTGATGAAAAATCCAGGCATTAAATTGGTGGCCCCACTTATAGATCTCAGCAAGTGTCATCGTACAATTTCTGTCATGTATACTGGCATTGCCCAATGAACTAACATTTGGATAGTTTTTGGGTTTTGTTTTTCTTCAGTATCCCAATTAAGAGTCTACATGTAGCTTAGAGTCGTAGGTTCACTTTGGGCTTCGACAAATGAAGATTTTCTTGAGATCTCTTAATTTTTTTTTCCTGTTCGAAGAAAACAGTGTTGGTAGCAGTATGCACTCATGATTTATATATACTCCTATGGCATTAACATTTTGGTAAAAAAAGAAGAAGAGTTTTATGGCAGCACAGAAGTTTCATTTCAATCTATGAAGTATCCTTTTATGGGCCATTGTGGATAAGAAAATTCTCTGGAACACATACCATGCTAATGAAATTTATTTCTACATTCCGTGTCATAACAGGTCCCTTTGCAGGAGCACTTTCATGAGTGTTCATTGACCAATGTTACTAGCTGTTCTGACAGACAGTTGGGTCATATGTTCACCTAAAACATAATTGTTCTAAATAATGAAAAATTGTTAATTATAGCATATGGAGTATAATATGTAATTAACTCTTGATAGTGCAGGTTCAGGTTAATATTTTCCAGTTTTTCAAGGGCTATTTAGAGGGTCGTAGCTATAGGAATGGTTGGCCAGAGATGCTGAAGCTGAAGGATTGGCCCCCATCAAATTTCTTTGAAGAATGTTTGCCAAGGCATGGTGCTGAGTATGTTTCTATGCTCCCCTTCAGTGAGTATACCCATCCAAAATCTGGCATTCTGAATATGGCTACAAAGCTTCCTGCTGTTTTGAAGCCAGACTTGGGGCCTAAAACTTACATAGCATATGGATTTGTGGAAGAACTTGGTAGAGGTGATTCAGTGACGAAACTGCATTGTGACATGTCTGATGCGGTATGCAACATTTCTGTTCGATGACTTGTACTTGATGTTTATGTTTAAGGTATTTCTGCATATGTACTGTCTTCCCAGTTTTGCATGCTATGAACAATCAAGGGTTTTTACATGTGTGCTTTAGATTTGCATTCCCAACTTCTGTTCACTGAATTTTCCTTTTTGGAAGCAATTGCAATGTTGGATTGCAGGATGCAGCAATCATAGATGCCAGAATACCTGATGCATTTTTCATAGTGCTTTTTCATATATAGATTTTTTCAAATGCTCTCCTTCAAGTTGAACATTTCTTAAATGCAATGCATGACCTATAAACAATTGAGGGTTTCGAATGCCTCCTTTGGATTAGCATTTCAAGCTCATGTTTATTGACTTGTGATCATTTGTGTGTGTTTTTTTTCTGTTTGAAAGCAATGGTAATGCTAGATTGTGGGATGTTCCAATCATAGCTGCTAGAATACCTGATGCATTTTTTCAGAATATTTTTCACATCAAGATTTTTTTGATGATTTTTCTAGCTGTCTACACACTTAGCTTTTTCTTTAATGTAGATTGCTGATCAAGGTCTTTGACCATGATATTTCATGCAGACTCTTTATGTGAATAGTCTGTGCTACTTAATGTCATAAATTCATACTGTTTAACGAATTTGCATTTAGGTCAATATACTTACTCATATGACAGAAGTGAAAGTTCCTCGATGGCAAAGCAAAATTATAAAAAAAATACAAAAGCAACATGAAGCTGAAGATATGAATCCGGTTTGTGGTGGGATACAGAAAGTGACTCGTAAGTCTGGAAGGAAGCCACGAAAAAGAAGGCGGAAAGTTGAGAAAATGGATCCTGAATTACCTAAAAAAGATGAAAATATCGAGAGTGACTCCTCACTAGAGCGGTTGTATGTCCAGGAACAGAAACTGGAAGAACAAAAAAGCATGTGCCAAGAGTTGGGGGAATTTTATAGCATTGTGTGTGGGATAAGATGTTCTTCAACTAAATCTGAGGTGACTGCTGATACCAATTTGCAGCCAGTTGCAAAAAATGCAAGGGTGCAAAAATTTGATACGAGCTCTGCTGATTTAAGTGAAAGCGTGAACAGAGATTGTATTGAAGGAAACCACACCTCAGAACTTGTTTATGGTGGTGCTGTTTGGGACATTTTCCGTCGGCAGGATGTGCCCAAGTTAATTGAATACTTGAGGAGGCATCAGAAAGAATTTCGCCATGTCAGTAGCCTGCCTGTAAATACTGTATGTATCTTTGCCTGCTACAGTAATCATAACTAATATTATTTCCATTGACATCAGGTTATTCAATACAATCTCATACGGTTCCACTTGTTTATTAATTTCACGTGCTGCACTTGCTTCAGGTTATTCATCCCATCCATGACCAAACCTTTTATCTAAGTGAGAAACACAAAAGGCAGCTGAAGGAGGAGTTCAGTAAGAAACTATTTTTCTGAATTAGCTGTTTAGTTATACAAAGGTGTCTTCAAGATTGTGGAACCGTATCTTCTTTGCAGATGTTGAACCTTGGACATTTGAGCAGCACCTTGGTGAGGCTGTTTTCATACCTGCAGGATGTCCTCATCAAGTGAGGAATAGACAGGTGGTGCTCTTCTTGCATTAAGCGTTTGTATTTATGATGATGAATATTTTTAGCTTCCCTTATTGGATATCTTATTCAATAGTCCAGTGATTGTACTTGTTAGGTTTCAAGTCAAAATCATAAAGAGTGACATGTAGTCGCAGACTTATGAGCTTATATATATATATTACTAAAATTGATATGGATTTGCATTTTTAAATTTGAACACTCTAAATTAATAGATCGAGAAAAGATTACAACCTGTAACGTGAAAGTCACATAGGATGTTTTCAGCATCTATGGTCAGGCTATACTGAATGTTTTGATCTAGATTTTGTTGCATGCATGGCTAACACCATCTTACACTTGCCTTTTCCCAGTCATGCATAAAAGTGGCCCTTGATTTTGTATCCCCTGAGAATGTTCAAGAATGCATTCGGTTGACAGAGGAGTTTCGTTTGCTTCCAAAGACCCACAGAGCCAAGGAAGACAAATTGGAGGTGAATTTTCCCTGATGTAGTTATGCAACCTCCTTAAAATGCATGCGACAGTTGATTTTCATTCTTTTTCTATCTCAGAAGCGTTGTATGAATGTTTTCTCCATGCTTTTGAATCCTTGATTCACATGGATGGTTAGCTTAGGTGTTTGTTAAATAAGCATATTTTGTCATATAGATAAATATGCATGCCTTGGGCTGGGAAAATAATCGAGCTTTAAATGCTCCAGTCCACTTCTAGCATACAGTTCCATGTATGGGTTATCTTGATGATATGCTTAGCTAAATTGACTTTTAGCTGCATATGTTTTATTCAATATTGCATACCTTTTGTCATCCTTCTCAAAAGAGATTGCTACTAAGTTGCATTTCATAATGGAAGCTTATCAATGCCATGCATGTGAATTTATGAATTACGTGTCCAATTTAAATGAGTTTTCTTCACTCCAAAAACACTTTCCCATTTTTGTAGGTGAAAAAGATGGCACTATATGCTGCCAGCTCTGCTGTAACTGAAGCCAAAAATCTGACTTCTTGGGTAACTGAAGCCAAAAATCTGACTTCTTGCGTAAGACCAGTTTTGCCATAGGCCTCGCCCTCATTAACTGTTGCCAACCCTTTTCTTGTTTTGTTGCTGGGAAGCCATGATTTGGGAGATCAATATGTTTTGTAGATGTCTTTCTTGCTATATCCATTTGTCTGTTGTAGTGAAATAAAGTATGCAGGTTTCTTAAGGTCCTGGTAGCTGCAAACTTTGATGTAAATTGAACCCGCTTTGACATTTTAAAATCTGACAGATTTAGGATCATATAGTAGAGAGATATAATATTACAGTTACCCTAATAACCATGATAAAGTCAATTTAGTACATTGAAGCACAACACTACTGATGCAAAAATCTACGTAAAATGGTGCAATTTCGGAAAGGTGCTATGTAGTCTCAAAAAAGGAAAATGATATGCAGAAGATATAGATGACTCTTACCAAGCTATAGAATATGTTTCTTCCATCGTTGGATGGCTTTCATAGTGTGATAAAGACTGCAGTTGTTATGTTATGGTAGTTGAACATTCAAGGTGCCAGTTTAAATCTATCATCAAGTTATTTGTATTTTCCAAAAGGGGGAGGGGGACACCATTGAAGTTGAAGTTCAAAAAACCTCCAGCTGAAGAGAATGAAGAGACGTGGCTGCCTTAACAGAATAAACAAAGGCACCAAGCCAAGTTCATGGAATTGAGCACTGAGATAAGAGAGGAGGTTATTACACATCAGCTAGAGAGCTCAATGACCTTCCAAGCTCCAAGACCTTCCAAACACAGACCTAGCATATTTATATTAGTATAGTGACAAAATAGTGATAAAGAGTCATCCTATAACGTTTTTCATGATCTTTTTTGATGATGCAAGTGAAATTTTAACAAAAACACCGACCCAGCATTTTGAGGATGGCTTGATGCTGCAGTAGTAACACCTGTTTTGATGCGTGTGAATATATCATCAGGTGGTTCTCTCTTTTTCCTCATCAACTATTATGATATGCATTTTTTATAGTTGTGTGCTAGTTCTGTCCATTTCATCAAATACAAACATGAAAGCCCAAGAGCTTCATTTTAAATGAAGGTTGCTTTGTGTAATTAACTCTAATCTAATGCAGAAGATGATAGTTGTGGGATGTGTTATCCCCCTTCTTCGAGTTTGTTTGTCTTCGCCGTTTGAAAGTGTGGGTGCTTTTTTCATTCCAATCATAGTTTCTAACGCGACATTACCACAGCACCTCCTTTTTTGTGTGGTTGAACTGTAGGTCCAATGGACCAATTCCCAAATCCCCACCCCATCCATAAGATCTGAGCTTGAAAATTGTAACCTCGAGGTGGAAACCCCGAGTCTTAACGTAAGGTTTAAATGAGTTTCGGTTACTTGAAGTCTTGAACTACATGCATTTTGCTAGCCTACTTTTGCTGCTTTGCTTATTGTTCAAACTTAAAACAGAAGGTCTTGATATTTTAGAAAACTTGAGGAAACGATTCTTGTATTAGATAAAGACTGTAAGTTTGCCAGTAGTAACATGTCTACTTAATAGTGTTGAAATATCATAACCATTGGAGCTTCACTGAAATGTTGGCCATGAAAACAGGACTTGACCTCTGTTTCGTCCCAAAGTCTTGTGAACTGTGATCGCACTGAATACAATCCACGGTTGGACTTGGACAGGGGACGTAATGAAATGATTTTCGAAAGTAAATGTTCGTTTTTTCAACAGCTAAAAGCCTAAAACAACCAAACAATTATGGGGATCAATAAAGCTTAAAACCCAAGCCTCTGAAATTGCTAAAGCCAACCTGCAAATTGCCTCCTGAGTTCTAGGTAGTAAACCTCTTAAAATGCCCATGACTTTATTAAGAGAGCTCAGCCCTTAAATTGTCTTCAGAGTAGCACTTTTTCTTTAGTTTATGGCCATAGAATCCTTTAAATAGCTTTTATACACCGAACTTAAGTCCATTTTGGATACTGTAGAAAACAAGCCATCTATCACTTCAAAGGTTTGAACCCTAGTGTTCAAGAGGGAGGGGGCATCCCTCTTATCACTGAGGCAGTATCTCCTCTAGTTCTTTCAAGTGGCATATATACTTCATTTTCTAATCTTTTTTCATCTTCCCACTCTAGCTCATGAACACCACTCAAATCCATGAGTTATAAATCACACTCAAGACTCAGTAAAGGGTTTAGTGGGTTAATCTAAAATAACATTCTTTCAATATTTTTCAAATTAAAATAACATTGTTTGGAGAAAAAAAAAAATCAAACTATGCCTCACCCGGGTCTTGACCGCGGCAACCAGGTTTAACCAGATCAATTCTCATCTAATTCGATAAACTCTACTAGGTTGACATGTTGGATCAAACCAACTTTAATAACACTATTTAAATGGAATGAAATATGTATTTTAAAAGATATATCTCAAACAACGATATAGTTATGGTAAAGTTTCTGTTTATATTGATGAAATATAAGGAAGAATTATATGCTTGAGGAACAAGATGGAATTGTTGGAATTACTCCCAGCAGTACTTAGATTCAAGCAACTTGCACACAGATTGCAAGAGAGAAGAAAAAAGAAATCTCAGTAAGTTGTTTCAATTCAAGAAATCCAAATTCCAAAAGGTGTAAAGGAAACATCATCCATTCTATCTTCATGAATCAAAGGATTATACTTTTCACCTAAAAGGTGGTGGTGGCAAAGAAGATTTGACAACTATAGTATTTGATTAATTGGGTCCAATTGTCTAAAATTGACAGATACAAAGTCAAATCAACCAATTTTGTTTCACAGGGACTTATTTGCTGACCGGATAAAACTACAGGAGCTAAATTGATAGATTTCCCATAAATATATAATGGTAACATTACAAGCAGATAATCCTAGAAGGTATTTCCTTTTAGCCCAATCAATCTACCCCTATTTCTCCTTTTAATTTTAATTTCTATTTATAATAACTACAAAAATTATTCACCAAAAAGAAAAAAAGAGGAAAAAATCTCCTCCTAGACAAGATACTCAAAAAAATCTAAGACGTACCCATTTCAATTCACACCAAATTATCCAAATGCCCTCTATCAATTTCCAATCTTGACCACTCTACAAATCCTAATTGCCCCCCTTCTCTGTTGCCCCTTCATTTCTATCTTCTGCAGCAAAATTCTCCATATACATGATAATTTGAAAATCCAAAGCATACCCACTTCAATACACACCAAATTATCCAAAATCCCTCTGCAAATTTCCAATCTTGACTCTTCTACGAACCCTTAATTTCTGTACTCTCTTTAGCTTGATTTTCCCTAACTTTCCTGGGAAAGTTCCATCACCATGGCTTTTGCTGCAGTTAGATGCAAACCCACTAAAGTAACTGCTTCTCAATTCAGATACTTCATGTTCAATTACATGCATGTGGGCAGTCGCTTGTCTAGCTCTCACTGTGCTAACAAAATTGCAACACGGGATGACCATTTTGCAAATACTCCTTATCACTTCACTTCTTCCAAGCCCGTTTCACTTCGTGGGGAATTTGTTGAAAAGAGTACTCAATTGTTGGAAAATATGAGAAGTAGTAGCAGTAGTTCTGATAGAAATTGGAGAGAGACAGTGAGTAGTAATAGTGGTGGTGGGTCTAATTATGGCGACCCACCAGAGGTGTGGCAACCACCTGGTGATGGTGTTGCAAAGATGAGGGTGAGTGATGGAGGCGGGGATTTCAAGGTATGGAGTAGAGGTGGGTCTGGTTCAAAGGATGGGTTCTGGGGTGGGTCAAATCTGGGGAGTAGTTTTCCAACACCGAAAGAGATTTGTAAGGCACTTGATAACTTTGTTATTGGACAACGGAGAGCTAAGAAGGTGAGGTTTCTTTATTTTGGTTTGGCATTTAGTTATTTTTTTTTGTTTTTGGAGTGATTTTTATGTGTGTGGAAGTGAAAAATGCATTGTTTTTGCTCTTAGATGCAATAGAAGTAGCTTTCAAATCAGTGCCACTGTAGTTTTGGTTATGGCGGCTAAAAATTGAGTTTGAAGTAGTTTAGGAATTAAAAGGCTGTCTTTGGATTGTTTTGTCAGTGCCATTGTAGTTTTGGTTATGGTGGCTAAAAATTGAGTTTGAAGTAGTTTTGGAAGAAAAAAGCTGTCTTTGGATTGTTTAATATCTTTCATTAGTTCGAGTTTTACATGTCATATTTCGTTCATGCTTCCTTGCTTTAATTGAATTTCTTGAGACAGTCTTTTATGGGTTAATGGTCGTGGCAATATAAAAAGGATACATGTTGCCATTACTGTCATTTTTTTTTAAAGTGAAGAAGGGAAAACTATCTGTATTTTGAATTTTGTCTTATTGTTTATAGGAGTTCAGTATGCATGTATACAATGGACAACCCATATGCCCTCCTATGCTTGCATGCCATTTTGTGTCATTTCAGTATTGTCTACGTCCTTCTCTTCTCTTTTTCTAATTTTGTTCCTTGAACAGGTGCTCTCAGTTGCTGTTTACAATCATTACAAGAGAATCTATCTAGAGTCTGTTAAAAAATGGTTAGTTTTATTCCTTAGACCGCCTTGTGTGTTTGGCCTTAGTTTCATTGGTAGCTCCAGAGCTAGTGAATAGCAGCGAACTGTAATGACAATAGAGGTTTGATTTGATAAGAAACTAACCTTTTCGATATTCCTGAGAAAGAAGGGAGAAAAGAAAACAAACATATAATCTTCTTGTTTGCGATCTTATGTGTTGATTAGGTCAACATCATAGTATGCACACAAGCTGCAACAGTATTCAATATGTGCAATTAACATTATCAATTGAATGACTCCATTTTCGTACCATTTATTGTCTTCTTTTCAATTCTATCAAAAATAGTGTCATTGTTGCATCTTTTCTTCCTTTTCCCAGTCACATTTACGAAATGGTTTCTATGTACTCCCCTTGCCTTTGGCCATGGCTTGTACCAGACTTCACCATACAATAAGCAAGGTATCAAACTTGACTATCCTCTTTGGGGACATTGGTGCTGGATAGTTTATAGGATCATGGGGTCAGTACTTGATAGCCAGGTCATGTTTTGTACAGACATGAGCTGTAATGTTGTTATTCATCATGCTTATTATGAGAGTTGTCTTATTTAACATGCTTAGCACAACTTGGGGAGTAAGGTGCGACACAGATTCAGGTCTGATTTAACATGCTTATTACAACTTGGGGAGTTAGGTGTGACAAAAATTCAGGTAATGAAAAAGCAGATACAACTCATGTTGGTTTCCATGTACTTCCCTTGCCGTTGGCCATGGCATGTACCAGACCTTTTACCATACAATAAGCAAGTTATCAAACTTGACTATCCCCTTTGGGGACATTAGTGCTGGATAGTCTATTGGATCATGGGGTCAGTACTAGATAGCTAGGTCATGTTTTGTGCCGACATGAATTGTAATTTTTTTTATTCATTATGCTTGTTATGAGAACTATCTGATTTAACATGCTTGGTACAATGTGGGGAGTTAGGTCCAACACAGATTCAGGCAATGAAAAAGCAGATATCATGGATGATGACGGAGTTGAACTTGAGAAAAGTAACATTCTTCTAATGGGGCCAACAGGTTCAGGTAATTTGTCAATAACCATATTCTGATTGTTCAATGTTCTTGAACACTGCTTTTTTTATGTCGCAAGAATTGATTTGTAGTCACTTCTAAATGGTAATAGTAACAAGGTCTGAGGAGAAACCTAGCAATCTAGAGTTGTTCTTGTGCTATGATTTTTCTTCTCTCTTCATGTGTTTACATGTTCACATGTTATATTGACTGATAATATCTGTTATAGATGATGGTCCTACATGCATGGATAAAGGTCAATAGCTACTGATGATTATTCTGGTCATGGAAACTTGTGTCAAGGTTTTATTTGTGCTTCTTTTTGTGATGTTGTGTTAATTATTTTTCTCAATTGACACCAAAGGTTTGACTGAACGCTGAAAGAAAGATGCTTTTATTCTTTTTCCACTCCTTTTTACTACAGAAGAATTAGTACTGCTCCCTTCAATGTTCCTTTGGTCTTGTTTTCATCCTAAATATAAATTGTGGGATAAAATAGAATTTCTTTTAAATTGATTGTTTTAGACACTGTTAGTTACTGGTCTCACTTTACCGTTTTTGATTTCATCAAGGACAGGGAAGACATTACTTGCCAAAACCTTGGCACGGTTTGTGAATGTTCCCTTCGTTATTGCAGATGCAACTACTTTGACTCAGGCAAGTTGGTGATTTCCATTACTTTAGTTGTTGACCTTTTATGAACTTTATTTCTTACTTTTTCTCTCATCTTCAAATGGATTTTATTAGATGGTTGAACAGCTATGCAATAAGCAGCTAAGTTTGATTCTGTTGAGGGATGGTCATTAGAATTTCTTTTGTTAGAAGCTTGCTTATCATATAACGTTTTCTTTAAAAGTTAATTCATTTACCCAACTCACATCCAGATTAGTTGCGTATTGCTAAGTATTCTGCCTCAGCATGTATGTTTCTGGATTGGTGCAAAAAACTACATTAATTTTGATGCTTTTGAAATCAAATGAGCACATTTTTTTAGAGAGACAAACACGATCATATTGCTTTTACATCTGAGATAGGATGTTCATGTTTGGTTTTTTTCTCTGTTTTTTTTTTTTTTCACATTAGTTGCTAATGTATGCGTATTAGAAAATCTTGTTAGGGAAGGTGATTAAGTTTCCATGAAATGTTATGTGCAGGCAGGATATGTTGGGGAGGATGTGGAGTCAATATTATACAAACTACTGACGGTGAGTTCTCAAAAAACCTCATTTATATTCTGTTTCAAGGACCTCTGCATGGGAAAAGCTGTTACCCTTCATCGTTATAAATGTCCAGTGCCATTTTGGTTGTGTTTCATTAACTTGTTGCTTGCCTGGATTGTCTTAGATTCTTAGCCTACTCTCTCAAAACTTATGAACTGGTATCCTTGTGATTTTCTGATTCAGTGTGGATATATGCTAAACTGTCTTGGTATATGGTTTTGATTTTGCCTGAGACTGATTTTCATATTTTAACTGTTTTTTTCTTCATTGGGAGAGGGAAAAATTGAGCATTCTTTGTATGAGCAATCATTATTGCTTATGGTCCTTTGATCCCTGGCAACTAAAAATTTCTGCTCGGAAAAATACATATTATGATATAGTTGGCACTTGATGATTATAAACTTCTTTTTGCTTGGCATGTTTAAATTTTCAGTGGAGCATCAGTACCCAAAAGATGGCTCTGCTGCACCACTTGTACTCTGTAATCTGTATTATCTTGCCTACTGTGAATGAACAAGTCTAACCATTTCCTTTCTTCATATCTCAGGCTGCTGACTATAATGTGGCAGCTGCTCAGCAGGGCATCATTTACATTGATGAAATTGACAAGATCACGAAAAAGGTTATGTCCACCATTTTACCATCAATATTTTCATCTTTATTTCTTTTCCTTCAAAAATTATGTTCGCCTTTTAACATTATTTCTATGTCTTCTGCCTTTTCATTAAGCAGGCTGAGAGTGTTAACATTAGCAGAGATGTGTCAGGAGAGGGTGTTCAGCAAGCATTATTGAAAATGCTTGAAGGAACAGTAAGTGTTTCTGCCAACAGTTGTTGGAAAAGATTGATTACGAATCACTTTATAACTCTATCAGCACAATTCTATTACCATGTTGCTAATGAATTAGTTAGATGAACCATCTGTACCCTTAGTTATTATACATGGAAAGATTTGCTTATTGTAGTGTTAACTTTTATTTGGTTATCTTTTTATAATAATATGTTTACAGCCATGGTTTTTTTTCCGATGTAGATAGTCAATGTTCCAGAGAAGGGAGCTCGGAAGCATCCTAGAGGTGACAATATCCAGGTAGATACCACATCGCATGGTTTGTAACACATGCATCTGACTGGTTCATGAATTATCTACATAATATTATGCATGTGTTTTGTTAACCTTAAAATTCCTGACAACTATAGACATGGTCAAGTCTTTATGTGACCCTGAAAAGTGAGCTGCTGCAGTTGCATTTTTTCTTGATATTTTATAATCCATTTTTTTAACAGATCGACACCAAGGATATTCTTTTTATATGTGGTGGTGCCTTTATTGATTTGGAGAAGACCATTTCTGAGAGGTTTTACATACACACACTATTTTTTTTAATTTTTTTTTTGTGGTAAAATATATGAATCCTTTCTTGAAAAGGGAAATGTAAGTGAATATTTATGGCAGGCGCCAAGATTCTTCGATAGGGTTTGGTGCACCAGTACGTGCAAACATGAGGACAGGTGGTGTTACGAGTACTGCTGTGACATCATCTTTATTGGAGACTGTAAGTGAAAACTGGTCTTCAATTAGCAACAGCTTTTATGGTTCCCCTTTTGTTTTTTATGCAACTACCAGTGTTTGTCTTTGCTACTAACAGCTTTTAGATAATCACATGTTATATGAACTGAAATCTTTACCAGGCTGAAAGCAGCGATCTTGTTTCGTATGGTTTGATACCTGAATTTGTTGGAAGATTTCCCATCCTTGTCAGTTTAGCAGCTCTCACTGAGGATCAACTTGTCCAGGTATATATAGTTGAAATGTTCTGTCTGATAAATTCAATATATGTTTTCTTCTCTCTGATGATTCTACATTTGTGATTGAATCATGAATTTCTTCTCTATAATGATTCTGAATCATGAATTTCTTCTCTATAATGATTCTATGTTTCTGATTGAATCATGGAGTGATTTGAAATTGTTTGATGTCGTGGATTACAATCCTGGACTTCAACCCTTTTCCATTGTATGCATTTAAACCAGCTTGGTGGAAATGGAGTAATTGATGTACTTGGTCTAAATATGCTTGTAAAAAGTTTTATCATTGTTTATAACCACCTTGTTGTTTATTTGGTCTTCTCTGTCACTCCTCACTGGAAATAATGTCCTGTAGGTTCTGACAGAACCAAAGAATGCCCTTGGGAAGCAATATAAGAAGTTGTTCCAAATGAATGATGTAAGTGTTCTTCCCAAGACACCCTCTCTTTTAGATGCTTTCTTGGTGAAACCTTGTAGTTTTAATGAATTTGTTGGTTATTCTCTTTCAATTTGCTAGGCCAGTAAGCATCTTTAGTTTAAAAGCCATCTAATTCATTTTCCCCCCTCAGGTCAAGCTACATGTCACGGAAAATGCTTTGAGATCAATTGCTAGAAAAGCAATAACCAAAAATACTGGGGCTCGGGCCTTGCGGTCCATATTAGAGAATATCTTGATGGATTCCATGTATGAGGTATAGCATTTCTTGCCCCAGTGTATTTTTTTTTTTTAAAATTCCCAATTCTAGTCCAAAGTTTATATTATGAGAAGACGCCTCACTCGGTATATTTGAAAGATGGACTTATAATCGTATTTAAGTCTCTTCCAGTTCCGAGCTTCTTCCTTTTGGATTGACCTGCTGTAAACTGAATTTATTGGATTCGTCCGTGTGCCAATGGCTCATGAGGCACTTACCTCCAATCCAGAGGTGGTCCAGGTTAATATGCCATTATCTTTGCATTGACGAGAAGGGAGTCCATCCATGGGGTGGGGTAAGTATAACTTTCTCAAGGGCCAATGGAAAAAGAAAGAGCCAGACAGAATAAAAACCTCATAGATGATTGGCAACAACACTATTTTACCACGAGGTGTCCTGGTTTTTGCATTTAGGTTAGGCATGCCCAGGCTTAATCTTACTAAGTGTCCTGTGAGAACCTGAAACAAAGCTCTGAACACCTTTGGTTCAACTTGATTGTGGTGTTTATTAACTGTGGATGCCTCTGCTATCTGATAATTGAGAAAATGGTAGCTAAATTGACATTTTCAGATAATTCAATTTCTGCCTCTTAAATTGTGCAGATTCCTGATGTTAGAACAGGGGATGATATTATAGATGCCGTTGTAGTTGATGAAGTGGCTATTGGATCTGAGGAACGCAGCGTTGGAGCCAAAATCCTCTATGGAAGGGGTGCGTTGGATCACTATCTTTCCAAAGAAAAATTAAAGTGTTCCAAGGTGCATATTAATCTCTTTGCATGCATCCCTAGAAAATAATCCTTCTTCATGATCCTTGTCCATAATGTTTTTGTGGCTAATCGGTTGATCTTTTAACATAGAAAACCACGGAGGGTTCTGATGGAGAACCAGAGGTGGAATCAGAGCTTCCTTCGATAGTTGCCAGCATGTAATTTACTGGTGAATGGTATTTGTAGCCTCTTCCCACCACATCCCTGTACATAATAAGCTCACATTAATTTAATAAATTTAAATTCTGTATACATGTTATAATTCCTCAAAAACTGTGCAGTTGCCCAACCACTGTGTTCAGAATTTTAATATTTTTGTACTATATATACAAATCAGCCAAGGATGATCAAGGTCTCCCATCCCATTTCTCAGCATGATTTTCTGGGAGAATTAAATTATTGCTTTGACACTTTCAGTTGTTTTTATATTGCTTGCTTAAGACCACCATTATTTGCTGCATAGAACTTGCCATGGGATTGTGGTTAAAGTTCTCAACAAATCTTTTGTGGCAGGTCCTCCAACTGTGGGGTGTCCCTCATCACCTCCGACTCCATAAAATAGGAGGCATGTTCAAGCAGTATAGATTTATTGATGTTTTTACCTGCACAATTCAATCGGCACCTATGCTCTGTGACCTTTGATAGGGCAGAGCTGCACTTTTGACAATAGCTAATCCACATGTAGAGTTACTTTTTAGCAACTTTTGATGCTTGAACTATGTGACATTTTCTGAGCTTGTCTTTCTTTTATCCTAATGATAAATCAAGCATTATTGAGTCAAAACCTTCAAGGAAAATGGAAATGGGAGGAAAGTAGGTCTCCGAGATCTATGTTGTTATCTATATGATCCGATCGACTGCGTGAGGCACGCAGCAGCAATGGAATGGGGAAATTATACAGAAAAAACAGTTCTTTTCTGTCAACTTATTGCTGAGTTCAACACTATGCAAGAAAGAAAGCAAAACATCCTGACATCAGTTCTGCCATTTGGAAGTGAGACTGCAGGTTGCAATAATCAGTAGTTGATCTATTCAAAACTTTACTTGATATTTGTAAAAAAAAATATCAAAACAACACAACCATGTTTAAACTTATTTTTTAAAAAAATCTTGAAACATCATTTTGGATCAGTATGAATCTGATTTAACTTCTCAAAACTATGTTCTAGATTGTAAAAAGATTTGGTTAAAAGAACAAACCAAACCATGTGGCATCATTAAACACCATGATCATATAAAGTTATATACTGAAGAATAATGCTAATTTTACACATATTTTACTGAAATCTTTTGTTAATATTTTTTTATCCTTGTTTCAACGATCCTACAATTTCATAGCTGAGATCTTTTCGAGAAGTGATTTTGAAAAAGATTTCGAGAAAATCACATTATTTGTTCTGGGATTTATTACTTAAATAGATAAAATTAATCTGTTAATTCAGAACTTTTCGTTTGGCTATGATAATTGATCACATTATGAGGATGCTAAATTTGTTTAGCAGTTCAGGATCCAGATTAAAAAAAAAAAAAGATTAAAAAGTAAACTGGACTATCTTTTAATTTTTTTTTTATTCTTACCCAGGTATCTTCACATCTTTTTAAAGAGTAAGACTAGTCCCGTTCGGGGCTCGTGGCTACCCCTCCAAATAAATACGTTTCATGGAGATCGAACTTGTGTTCTCACCCTTACAGGGATATAACAGTGTCTTAATTGTTATACCAACACTTTATTTGTCTACATCTTAATATTTAACCTAACAAAAATTATAATATTTTTTTAATAATTATCGATAATTATTTTTCCGTAAAAAAAAATAGATATGAAGCAGAGAGGAAAAGAATGAAAAAATATTAAAAAAAATTGTTTTTGAGTTTAAATAAAAATATTTTTATATGTTCTTTAGAGGAGGGGATATGATTTCCTCTTATTTTTATATTTTTTTTTTCTAAACTTATGATTTACAAGTTAATAATTTTAAAACAATTGACTTGTTCTTTTACAAAATACATTGAGCATAAAATATAAGATTAAATGGAATAAAAAATTATTTTGTTTTATAGAAAAAAAATTATTAGTTTAATAAAAAAAATTGAAATCACTTTTAAAAGATTTTACCCCGTAAATCTCATGTATTAAATAAATAGATTTACTAGTAAATTCTATAAATTCATTAGTCGAAATTTTTATTTTAAAAAAAATCCGTGAAAAATAGATTTAAATAGTTGCATTAATTCTTTTTTTATCTGTTTAACAGTTATTTTGTTCTGTAATGTTCAAAATATTTTTTAAATTTATGTTGTTAATTTCGAAATGAAAATAGGTTTAAAATGTTGTTAAGTAACGTCCCTTTCAATTTATTAACAAAATCCCCGGAATTAAAAAGGATAAACAAATATTAAGCCTCTAACAACAATTAGATCTTTAATCCAACTCTCTTAATTTCAAATCCAACGGTCATCCTTCTTTCTCGCCTCAACAAAACCAGGGAAGAGAGAGAGAGAGAGAGAGAGCGCCAGCCAAGGAAAAGAATTTTTTTTTTTTTTTTTGAGAGAGGGGGATTCTGAGGAACCAAACAAGCCTCTGTCTCTCTCTCTCAAAACTTTCTCAAGAAAACTAAAAAGCTCGAAACTTTAGATATAAGTAAGAAAAATAGCAAGTGCCTATTATTGAAAATCCAATCTTTTCAACTGGGTTGTGTCTCAATATTGAATATTTGCCATTGTAGGCTTGTAGGGTTTTTTTGGGTAAAATTTGCGTTGTAATGGAGTTTGATAACATTGAATGCGTGTCGTCATCAGATGGACTTGATGAGGATGAGATCCATCACCATAATTTACAACACCACCTACATCAATTTGCATCATCAAAGCCTCACAATGTAAACAACAACCACAACAACGGTAATACCATTGTTGTTGGGGGTCCTACTGCGATTGCTCCTGCAACTAGTGTTCATGAGCTGCTAGAATGTCCTGTTTGTACCAATTCTATGTACCCACCAATCCATCAGGTTTGTTCTTTGACGTGTTTAATTTGTTATGAAAATGTAAACTTTGCGGTTTGAGTTCATCTGGTCTTGTTTGCTTGCTTTCTTTTTTGATGTTTTTGTTAATTTTGATTGGTGTATGATGGATTTCGGTGGATTTAAGGACATTGGTGATTTCACGTGGATGGTGATGATGTGTTGTTTTAGAGTTGATGGTTATTGAATTGAATATGTTTTTGGACTGTTTTAGTGAGAAAACAATTTTGGAATTTTTGGTGAGGTGATTTGGATGGATTAGTGCTGAATTTGAGTGCATGTGAGGAGGTTTGTCTAGACTAAAACTGTGTGATGGCTTTGTGAGATTTGCTAGGCGATGGTCTTCTCATGGTTATTTTCGAGCATTCCTGAAGCTGAGTCATTACAATCCATGAGATCCTTGATCCATTTTTCAGAAGATAATGCTTTTGCCTGGAGTGACATCTTAATTTTCCTATGTTAGGATTGTTGCTTTCTTACGTCAATTAATTGTTCGTATCAATGGCAACATAAGCTGTCAAGTACTATATCTGCTTTGGAATTGATGAGAATTTCGTATTTGGTTATATTGTCTGGAGATCACACGACACTTCTTTTTTGACTTCATATGTGATTCTTTCTTGTTGAGGATTTCTTTTCTTGAATTAGACATTGATTTGTTGAACCAGTGATGGCTCACCTGTGCTTCTGTTGCTAAACTGCAAGTTAAGGGCATGATAGATCTATTTCGCTGTTATATAGTTTAAGTATCCAGCTTTATCTTTCCCTGCTGCATTTTCATGATGACTTGTCATCTTCTTATCTAGTTCACCCTGTTCACTTCTTGGCCTTGTTCAGTTTTCTTGCCTCTATACTGAACTTTCTCTTGTTAATCTTGGAGGGGAATGCTAATATAGCTGTGTTTGCTAAACTGTGCTTACAAACCCACATTAGGAAATGGATTTTGAATGTCACTTCCCTTGCAGTGTCACAATGGGCACACGCTATGTTCCACCTGTAAAACAAGGGTACAAAATCGCTGCCCTACTTGCAGGCAGGAGCTCGGAGACATTAGGTGTTTAGCCCTAGAGAAGGTGGCTGAGTCACTGGAATTTCCTTGCAAATTTTACAACTTGGGGTGCCCGGAGATATTTCCATATTACAGCAAGCTCAAGCATGAGGCAATTTGCAACTTCAGACCATATAATTGCCCCTATGCTGGATCAGAATGCTCTGTTGTTGGAGATATTCCTTTCCTGGTTACGCATCTAAGGGATGATCACAAGGTGGACATGCATACAGGATGCACTTTCAACCATCGCTATGTGAAGTCTAATCCCCGCGAAGTGGAGAATGCCACTTGGATGTTGACGGTAATTCTAGCATTGCTTTATATGTTCCTTAACCAGTTTTGCATGTAGAACAATTTTACAAGTCATGGTTAATATGTTATAGAATATTTCTCTAACTGGGGGTGCTGACATGTGGAACTTGAAGCCAACTTATGTCCTCTCTGCTAAACCTTAGTTCCAAACCAGTTGGAGTAAACATCATTAGCGTTTCAAATAAGTAATTGAATTAACAGTTGACAAACCATCCAAGGAAAGGAGTTCTATAAAAACTTTTCCAGGTATTGATGAAAAGAAACTGAATTTGGATCCCTGCCATATAAGATGCAACTAGTTTTACACTGGCTGTCAACCTCCCATATTCAGATTCTTGCACAAAGAAAGATTTGTTGAAGCTAGGTGAACTAAATCAGTCTGCAGGCTTTTCCTCCTGCATGTAGTTTGGTATTGAGTATTGACACTTGGATTTTACTTCCTCCCCAAAATATCAGAAGAAAAGAAAGGAAGGGAGTAACTATGGCTGTCAGTGTGATACGGAGAGCTCAATTTGCTTAACTGTGTAGCCTATATGGGGATAGGATATGGAGAGTAACGAGAGTCATTGACTTTCATTTGATTTTTGTCTGTGCTCATGTGAGTTCAGCAACCTTGACTTGCATTTTTCCTGGATTACGCCATGACCTTCATATTTGTTATAGAATTTATTGTTCAATATTCACTAATGGATCGTGCACATTCTTTATTTGCTCCCCTGAATCTGAATGGATGGCTTGCTGCTCTTTTTTTTTTTTTTTTTGTCAGGTCTTCCATTGTTTTGGTCAGTACTTCTGCCTTCACTTTGAAGCTTTCCAGCTTGGCATGGCCCCTGTTTATATGGCATTCCTCCGTTTCATGGGTGATGAGACTGAGGCTCGGAATTATACCTACAGCCTTGAGGTTGGGGGACATGGCAGGAAACTGACATGGGAGGGCACCCCGCAAAGTGTTCGAGATAGCCACCGGAAAGTCAGGGATAGTCATGATGGTCTCATTATTCAACGAAACATGGCACTTTTCTTCTCTGGTGGGGATAGGAAGGAGCTGAAGCTAAGAGTTACCGGGAGGATATGGAAGGAACAACAAAATCCAGAAACTGGAGTGTGTATACCCAACCTTTGTAGCTAAGGCGAAGTGATTTTGAAGACATTTACACTATTTGTGTGTTTGGGACTGTTGCGTGTTGTCCCAACCTCTTCCACCCTTCTCTTACATGCTGTAATGGATTGAATTAATGAAACTCCCCTTTGTTTTGTTTTTTTTTTTTAATAAAATTGTATTATAAACAGCCGTTCTTCCATGAACTTTTGCTTGATAGTACAAAAAATAGGCTTTCAAGTTAAGACTGGATGAGTTCAATTACAGGATCTAAAGACTATCCTAATAAGATAATTTTTTATACCACTCAGAGTAAAAGCTGCCTATCAGGTTTAATTATGGACATTAAGGTTTCGTTGGGAAGCAACTGGCAATACTCCCTTACTCCTAAGCTCCGCGAGGGGAATTCTTAAGCAGACTTGCTGGCACGGCTATGTTCTCAGTGCCAGGGAAATTGTGTTATCTGGGTTTCACCTCCTCCAGGTTTGCGTCAGCTTCTCCAAGCAGATAGCATGGGTTTTTTCCTCTTTTATTGAACCAGCAGAGGAAAAAATCAAGCGTGTGTACTTAACCATCATCGTTCTCCTATACTATATATGTTCAGGTTTTTTTATTATTTGAAGACGAGATCATGAGTCTGACTAATTGCAGTAGAAGACTATTTCTGGATATTATATGCAAATGGGTGAGAGATGCTCTTATATTTTTTGTGTAAATGTAAGTGGCCATTGTCGACAGTCTCAAAATTTTGTTTTAGCATAGCTTAATAATTACCAAGTCAAGAATTGTATTTTGGCTTGTCTGTTTCCTGTACTCATCCACAGTTGCGTTGGAAAAGTATACCTCCTTCCCTCTCCCTCTTTCTCCCATTTTTAATGGTACAATTCAAGTTGATTTTTTTTTTATGATTTTAATGTTTTAATATCAAAAATTTATTTATCTATATTTTTAAATTAAAAACACACGAGTATTTAACTAAGTATTTCCTTCTGTTTCTGAAGAAGTGCTGTTGGAATCCGGCAAAGAAGTTCCAGCCCCGAAGAGATAAGAATAACGATGAGTCCATGACAGGCAGACCAAGCTGTCCTGCTAACTAATTGGTCTTGGCCTTCACTTTCTAAATACGGGAGGAACAGATAGGAAGAAAGCAGAAATGAGTTGTTCTCTTGACAGACAGAGAAAACTGAAATCAAACCTCCTTTCAAGAACAGCTACGGTCTTTAAATACAAACAAAATGCTATGCATTTTGCACCAAATTCTCTGCAGAGAAAATCCTCCCATCGAAGATTTATCTCCCCCAAATTACTTTCTTTCACATTTGATAACTTGTGAAGCTTTTTTGATGGGGTTTGTGCCAGCAAAAGGCTCCATGAGGTCGATCCAAAACTTCATGGTGATGCTGCTCATTGTTGTCATGGCTTTCATAGGAAATGCCATGGGCCAAGCCCCTCCAGCACCAAAAAACCAGACACAGTCTGTTGCCATATGTTGTATGAAGCTATTCAGATTTATTGCAATTGGATCATGTTGTGGCGTAGGTGAAGGAGAACCTTAGGTTCCTTATATTCACATTTCAAGTATAGTATGCCCTCCCTCCCTGGTGTTTGTACTTGTAATTTTAGAGAAACAATTGATAATATATATATATATATATATATATATATATTTTTATTTATTTATTTATTTATTTATTTTTTAATCGTGGGTGCTCGGGCTAGTTTACGCGCACCTCGACTAATCCTTCGAGGCCCGGAGTTAACGGTCATGTAAGCCTCCAGTGGTCCTGGGATTTGTGAAACTCGAACTGGTGACCTCTGAAAAGCAAACTCAAGGTCTGACCAGTTGAGCTCCAGCCCTCGGGGTTGAAACAATTGATAATTGTTAAGAAGTGTGGTGTAAGAAGATATTGTTTTATTATTTTGGGTGTCTAAGGGGTTGTTCCGAAGTGTGGTAGTTGTTGGTTGTTTTTCAAAGTGTTTTTTTTTAAAATATATTAAAATAATATTTTTTAAAAAAAAATTAACATTGACACATCAGAATTAAAACGATGTAAAAACATAAAAAAATATTAATAAAATATTAATTTAGTTGTGAAACGTTATTTGGGACACGTTCTTAAACAGCGCCTAAGTAAAACATCAATCAACCCTACATTAATGTTCAAGTTCTGGATTTTTTTAATTGTTTGGCCAATTACTTCCTACAAGATTAAATCTTTCCTAATTGAATTTTAAACAGATTGATCATACTTAGATTGGTGCAAACACATAAAGAAAATAAAACATATATGCAAAGTACATGGAAAAATGCAATGGATCAAAATCGGGCCTAGCCGATATGCCCCTTGTTCTGGTTTGGATGTCAAAAATAGTAAACTTAGAATTGTTCCCAGTCAATCTAGTGGATTAATCCATGATTGCCGGTCAAAACCTAGTTTAACTTCTCTTATTTTAAATGACATCGTTTTAAATTAAAACAACAACTTATTGATAAACGTGGATCAAATTCCACTAGTGTGGAACCCTTCTAGATCACTAATTTTGCCAAGGAAAAAGATAAATTATGGGAAATAACCTAAAAATATGTTACCATTAACAGTTAATAAGAAAAGCATGGTGAAATGTAGGTATTTCAAGAGATAAGAATTACTAAGCGGTCCTTATATATGTTCCGAGCCATGTGAAAAATTGTTTATCTGATAATTGAAGAATTTGAGATTCAATCACTGTGGATTTTAGGATAGTAAAAATTAACAATGTTGCCTACGAGAAATTATTCAATATATCAGTTCATGATAGCACAATAGAGAAATTGTTCGAAAATAATGACAAGTTAATTATTATACTTATTAAATAAAAGGTCTTAGTTCATCATAGTTAAATTGCATATAATTATTTGCATGTCTGAATTCGGTTTCTATCAATTCTTCCCCTCACAACATTTTTTGGTACAACTCATCCAGGATAAAAAAAAAATATTAACAAGTTCTCACTTGAAGGCACTTCCTCGTAATCATCATAATCATCATGTCTTGGAACACAATTGATTTTTGTTTTTAAATGAGGCTCAAAATAGTCGAGATAAATATTGAGATCTTTTCAACAATATAAGCCTCGTATACTGAAGTCTTAACATGCGCCTTGTATTTTACTTTTCTCTTAAGGTTAAACATTTTAAAGATCAAAAACATAGTCGCGTCTGCATTTGGTTCTTCATCTACGATTGAACATTCACTTGTATAACCCTGATTCATTATCATCTACAACTTCATGCACATTGCTAGAACTAGAAGTTGAACTAACCATCTTTTCTACCATAGTCTCGTAATGAAAATATAGTTCTCCGTGTGTAATCATTTTTGTAGAAGATGCATCGTTACAACATTTGGATTAACAAACTTTTTATTTTTACACCTCTTACATAGACATCTAATATCATCTCCACTAATATTTCTCGGATTCAATAGTGTGCAATTAATAAAACCCTTAACCCCATTACAATAATTCATCTCATGCAACCCTTCGGGTGAAACTCGATACATCCAAGAATGATCATCCATTACATATATCAAACCTGTGTAAAATATTGATGGCAACATGTATTAATTAATTATGTGAACTAAATAAATTAGCTAATATTAGTTTAACTCAAACTTATTCAATCTATTTTAATAGTGCCCTTAAATCATTATCAATTTTCTAAGAAAATTCAAATTCCTCGACATTTACTGAAACTTTCAACTCAACAATAAAATTGACAAAATATGAAACACACTCATTAAATAAGGCATTATTTATTTCATTACAAAACACTTAAGTCACAAAATCAAAATCAAAATCATCAAATTGCAAATAAATATAATTTTTCAAAATCTCAAACAAACCCTAAGATATACAAATCATACATTCATAAAATAAATTTCTATAAAAAAAAGCTATAAAACAAGTAAACACACAAATATACTACATCAAAATGCCAAAAAACTAACATTTTTAAAATGATTAAAACAAAAAATGAGTAATTATACTTACTTAATCTCCAGCTAAATGACTAGGCCAACTAGCATCAGAAACTTTTCAACTTTCCTTTTTTCATGATCACACAAATTGAGCGAGTAGCTAGTGATTTTTTGTTGTTTCTTGCAAAAAAAAAAAATTAGAAGAAGAAGAAATGGAGGAGTGGGGAAGAGGGGTTGATTACCAGGTTATAATCGACGGATTTACCGAAAGATATTAGCGACGAGTTTATTGCGTCAGTAATCTGTTTGTAAGAATGACTTGTTATTTTTTCTTTTTTTTTTTCATACCTTCTTATCTCATTGTAATTTTCTTGGTGTGCACTGAAGGAGAATTTTCATCTATAAAGTTCATCGCAATTTACCAATGAAAACAATTTTATAGGTATTTTTATTTGTATTTGTTAATTTTCTAGTAATGTTTATTTTTAAAGAAATTCTACTAAATCTTGGAGAAAGAAAGGACTCCAAAAAAAAAAATGACTTATCTATAAGAAGAGGTCGCATCACCCATTTGCCAACATGTTCATTGACCACCATGCTAAACAAGGTCTCCATTCTCCCAACAATGAGCCATTTGCATGCATAATTAAGCACTGCATGCTTCCATCTCATGCAGGTCTCATCACCCATTTGCCAACTTGTTCGTAAACCAGTTAAACAAAGCCTCTACTGCAGATTTTACATAGCTTTAGAGGCATAATATATGCAATTGATGAAGAAAAAACCCCAATCAGCCAAAAATCTGGCATCTAGAAATTGACACAAATGGTACGGGCAAGTAATACAGATGCTAACATGATCTTGCCGAAGCAAACATAATTTAGTAATTTGTTGGGAATTTCTCCCCAGATGATGGTAGCCAACACTCAAGAGAGGACAGCTAACAAAACCTGCAAAAAAACAGTTTGATGTGTATGCATGTGCTTGGCTTAACTACCTTCATTGAATTAACTAATAAATTAATATGGTGATTTTTTTTTATATATATAACAAATTACAAGTAGGGAATGATCAGTAGGCACCAGCTGCTGTCGTTGCTGTAAACAACGACCTAAGTTATTGTTTACAGGCTGCAAGCACTGTATAGAGATAACCCATCACGATATTATCTAATTATATTCTTTGACAAATTAATCTCCATATGATGAAGATGCTTAGGGTTGCCTTTTTCTATTGTTGTTGTCGTCGTCATTAAATCAATTATTAATATTATTGTCTTTTGATTTGTTTTAGAAGTCGGTCTTTGGAAATTTAAATAATGTAATAAACATATTGTCGTATGTACAGTACTCCATTTATTAGTTTTGTTTGATTTTAAAATTCTTGTCCTAGTAATTTAATTAAGAGGGTTTGAATTTTGATCTCTCTCTTAATTTCCTAACTTCACGTCTTGAGACTATCATTAATATATATATATATATATATATTTTGATGGCGAGGAGATTGTAATTTTGATTTACTTATAAATTGATTAAAAAATCCTTTTATCATTAAAAAAAAACTAGAGTTTTTAAATCTGGTTAAATGATCGACTTGGAGCAAGGTTCAAGGAATTGATTAGAAGAATCGATTTAGATTAACTCGGATCAACCCTAATTCTTTTTAACTAAAACGAAGTTGTTTATATAGTCTACAGGGTTGGCAACCGAGTCTTTAACTAGGTCAATTCGGATTTTTAACTAAATTAATCATGTTTTTTTTTCTTTTTTTTAAATTTGGGCTGAGTTTTAAAAATATAAAACAAAACTCTAATTAAAATCATTTCAATAAGCAAGATATTAAAGAATAAGCTGAGGCTTAATTTTATTAGTTCAAGATAAGATCTTGAGTGGAATACATATCCTTTTTTTTGCCTAGTTTCTACTCAATTATTCCAAGTTCATTTATAATATGCTTTGGTCATGGTCAGTTGTCTCAAAATTAATGTCGTTTATAGCATATATACCTTAGTAATTTAGTACAGAGGTCAACGATTGATTTTGGATCGTGTATTCCTCTACCAAAATTAAGAAATCCCTCTCCTATTTTCAATTATTATAGTTGAAAAATATTGCTGAGGATATATAGCATACAAAATTTGGATTCTTAGTAGTTCTGGGATATGCATAAAGCCTTACAATTAGTCAAAAATTAAATACATAGATCAATCAGTCAATAATTAAAAAAAGAATTAACAAAATCATAAAAATCTAGTTATGGTTTTACACCTAGTCATGTTCGTGAAATAACATATAGTTACTGTTTTAAAGAGATATATAGTTGGAATAAAAAAATATGTTTTTATATATTTTTTATTTTAAAATAATAAAAATTTATTTTAAGCTGTTATGATTATAGGATATTTATGTATGGTTAATTTTAATCATTTGAATTACTCCATTCAAGTTTGGCATAATATATAATATGGATTTAAGGTTCCATTTGAGTTCAAACTCATATTTACAATATTTTTATGATGATAATATATTTATATTCGATTAATTTTATTATATGTTGTTCGAGCCCATTTCATGTGGTTATAAAAGCACACTAATGACTAATCTTGAGAAACGTTAGGCATAACAAGATCTAGGTTCGAATTATATCCATGTAACTTTTTTTAAAATTGAGTCCGGAAGCATCCAATGGAAGGCAAAATTAAAAAAAAAAATTAATTATAAATTTATATTTATATTAATAAAATTTTGATCAATGCGAGGGTGGAAATTAAAAAGGAAAGTTTCAATAAAAAATTAAAATAAAATAAATAGCAATTAAAAGATTAAAAACCAAATCTTATATAAAATAAAATATTGAGGAATATAATTTAAAAAATAATTTAATTAAGAGAATTACATAAAATATTAAAGGATGCAACTGGAAAGATAATTCAATTAAAAAAATTATATAAAACATTGAGAGATGTAATTGGAAACATAATTCAATTAAGAAAATGATTAGAAAACAAAAATTCACAATCAAAAGAATGAAGATATGAAATGTGAAAAAAAAAATCAAATGAGGATTAAATTGAAAGAAAATTTCAATTCTATGAATTATTTAAAATAAAAAATAATAATAATAAAAACAAAGATTAAATATGAAAGAAAAAAATTAAAGGGCTACTTTGAAAATATAGAGGGAAAGGCTCTGAAACCTAGAAGGAGAGAGAAAAGAAAATAAACAATAGCCAACAACGCAAAACTTGATATATTTTGGCCACACACACCACCTATTAATGAAGGTGATGTCGTGAGGATTAAAATATTGTTATGAAAGCCAGAGTTTGATCATCGGACGACATCATATATATTATCTGAAGAGCGTTAGTGGACAACCCACTTTTAAAATTAAATAATATTTTATATATGTTAAAATATGACTCAATAATAATAATAATAATAATAATAAAACCATAAAAAAAAAACAAAAAAAAAACCCTATTGATCCAAGTTTAAGGCAATTTGACGTTAGGAGTATTTTGATAATTTCATTGTTTTTTTTAAATAGAGAAGGAAATAATGCCCCCGCTGCTGGTGCATTATTTTTTGCCTCAAAAGATACATCAGTCTTTTTGCTATGCAGACATCAACAAAAAGATGATTATACCCCGCTGCCAAGACCAATTATGATTTATTGATAAGGACAAAATCATAATTTTATAATCCAGTCTACAGTGCCAATATAAAGCTACAGTAAAATAACTACAGCAAAACATCTACCCTTCTGGTTTCTTTTAATATGATAGTGACAAAAATTTATGTGTGATCTCTGCAAATTGTTGGAAAGCACGTAATTTGTATAGGGAGTTTGGCTTTTTTTTCCTGAGATTTTCTCTAAAATTATGTATTTCCCTTATTTTAAAGATGCAATGCATCTAAAATGGGGACCTGAAAGTGAACGTTGAAAACAAAATAGTAATTAATAGATTGAGAGAGACAGAAATCTGATATAAAGAGAGAGGGAAGCTGAGAAAAAGCTAAAGCCACAAGAAACACAAGATCCTGGATATCTTACACTGTTCCTACAAAGAAAACTGACAACTGAAAAGCACAGATCAAAGTGCCGTCTCTCATACTTTTCAACGTTTCACAAAAGACACTCACAAAGGTTAGTATTATTCTCTCTTTCATTACAGAACTTCTTCTGTACTTGGATATGGTTTGTCTTGGCTGCATGGCTTGTATGCAGTTGATGGAATTTCGGTTGGTTGGTTCTCTGCTTTGCTGTCAGTGTTTTCTTTTTTCTTCTGCTTGTCAAGGGAGAGAAGGGAAGAGGATTTTCTGTGTGTTAATGCAGTTCTTTTGGTTGTTTCGTTTAGAGTCGGTGTTTCTTGACCATTCCTACATTTTCTCAGCAACCAAACAGGAATAGTAGGTTATGGGTTTGTAAGTTTTGAATCATGGAAAGAATTTATCATTGTCATTTTTGGTTTTTTCAGTGAGTATTCAGAAATCTTCATTCCTTTCTTTTGAGAGAATTGACTATATTTATTGTCATAACCTGACTTTTAAATTCAGCACTAAAAAGTTTTCTTTGAACTATATACTTAGAGATGAATCACATTTTGACCAGATCCATTACTTCCTCGGTTTGGTTGCTGAGAAAACTAAGGAAAATTACTCGGGATCCCCTGGAAATGATTAGATCGTTTTCAACCAGGTCATGTGGCTGTTCTAGGCCTGTGGTCCCAGCTAATGAAGACATTATTGTTTTTCTTAAATAAGCATGTGATGTATTGGTTTTTTTACTCTGAATGTTTTCCTGCATTGTTTATGGAAAACAATAGAAAATTAGAGTATTTCATCCCTTATCTAAGATATGTTCAACCCTAGTTAGTGCTTGAACTATAAGTTTACTGATCACATAAAAGGAAAAGGTTGGATTTGAAATGTTAGAATTCATTTCTTACGGTATCAATCATGAATTTTTAGTTGGTGGTGTCTTTTTCCCTCTTGTAGAAAGATTTTTGAGCTGCGAAAATCGGAGCTGTCGAGCCAAGTTGGGAGATGATTGGAATAGAATTTGGGTAGCAAAGTTAGGCTTAGTGAAACTCCTCTCCCTCATAAAATATGATAAAAGTCTATTAGAGGGGTGGAGGGAAAGGGTGGTTTAATAGTTTATTTATTTGGTTTGTTTATCGTTGTTTAATTTACAACTTGATAGTTCCCTTCCAAATCATCTGTAATTTTTTAATAAGGAAAGGTCATACACGCTTGTAGGCTTTGTTGGTATCAGGTGCTATAATATTTGCAAAATTCATTGTGGTGTTGGATGGTTCTGAATTTTCTTCCAGGCTTCATATTAATTTATGTTCTTGAGTATCAGAGACAGCTTTCAAACTGTCCATGGGCATTTGAGACTGTCGGTATGTCATAAGTCTAGTTTAAATGGCAGCCGCTTGCTTGGCTTCACTGGTGGCCTGACTGTGAGGTTGGAGAATATGGAGGTGGTGTTTGGTAGACCTATCAAACACATTCTCATAGTATTATGCTGATGCTTCTCATAGGATAATGAGCTTTTCCTCTTTTCTTACTAAAGAGATAGCTGCAATGATAGTTATAACCATTCTTGTCCTGAACTTCGATAATTTGTGAATCAACTGGCCTATGAAATCAACCCGTTGAATCTTGAACTGCTTAACAGAACCTTGCTTATCTTTGAAGCCCGGTGTCAGTTTGTACTAATTATTAGCTGACCTCTTGGATATGGTTGAGCAACTTTCATGTCTTCAATATTAAACTTGAGCACATATCTGCAACCAAAATAACTGATGCCCTTGCATGTTGACTAAATAGTACGGTTCTGCTTTAAATATAATGTCAGCTTGTGCCTATACTTGCAAAAAATGCTTGGTTTATTGGATGATTAGAGCCTATTCCCTTTACCAGCTACTGTCATAGTAATAATTTTTCTTGGAAACAGTGGATTAGTTTAAATTTCGATGGGAAATTATAACTGATCATGACTAGATTTCTGTCTTCGTTTTGTGTTCTTGATCCCAGTGGTTGAAATTTGACCATTTATCTTTGCGAGTTTGTAAAAGGCAGCATATAATCAAGCTCAGTCATTAATTCAATCTATAACTTTGCAAATTACTAGGTGGTGTTTTCAAGTAGTACAATTGGCATGATCCTGCTGATTGCCAAGAATTCTTGTTAGTGACTGGTGCTAGCTGTCTTCATGGGTTGCTACCATTCAAAGAGAACTAAAAAGACACCTGGGTACGAGGAGCCAACAGTTCTTGCTGCTGAAACACCCTGTGAGTATGCTTTGTCAAAAGGCTCATTGTTGCAAATTCCTGGGTGTAAATTGCCCCGCTTACTTCCTAGCTATGCTTCAATATGTTCCAGCTATTTTTCGACAAGTGTTGCTTCTAGTCTTATCTTAGGACATCTTAGTAGGTAATCACTATAGTGCAGATTAAACTAGTTGTCAGACATGAAGTTCAGTTTGTTGTAGTACATGGAATGGTTTGTGTATCCAACCTTCGGTGTGGTTGGTCACTAAAACAAAAGACAATTTTATTGGCACTGAAAGGCAATAGAAGCATGGAAGTCATGTTGTCAGGGAAAAGGAAAGAAAGAAAAACAATGATGCCGTTCCTAATCACTAGTTTGAGTTTCAGCTAGATACTGCTCGCCTATTTTGGTTGTATTTCCTGCTAAAAATATTATTTGGTATCAAGTTCAAAAACAACTGTTAACTATGTGAGACTGACTGATGAAATGTGAAATAATTTTGTATTGCAGTTACTGTTAACGAAGTAGAGGCCTTGTATGAACTCTTTAAGAAACTAAGCAGTTCAGTCATTGATGATGGGCTTATTCACAAGGTATGGGTATTCGGTGGGATTTTGAAGTGGTTTATGGAGTATTTTGATCTAAGTATGTTTACAGTTAGGACTTAATTAATTTGTGCTGATATCATTCAAATGGCTCTTTCTTCTCATCAGGAAGAACTTCAGCTTGCATTATTCAGGAACAAAAACAAGAGGAACCTTTTTGCAGACAGGGTATGTCGTGCAACCTTTTTCCTATAATATAGCAATAGTTACCTGATTCCATGGCATTTTCCCTTTTTCCTAAGTTACATCGCTTTGCCATACTTCTGCAGATTTTTTATTTATTTGATGTCAAGCGCAATGGAGTAATTGAGTTTGGAGAATTTGTTCGATCTTTGGGTGTCTTTCATCCAAATGCACCAGTTGAAGACAAGATCCATTGTATGGCTAATGTTCTCTAGGATGAAATACAAGTAGGAATGAGTTCTCACACACACACATGTTTTCTTTTGCATGTCAATTGGGACTTCTATACACCATAAAAACTGGAAGTTAGTCACTTAACCATTTTTTGCAACATGCTCCTGAATAAATTACTAATGAGAGGAGAATTTTCTGCAGTTGCTTTCAGATTATATGATTTACGGCAAACTGGTTTCATTGAACGAGAAGAGGCGAGTACTGCAATTCTTTTCTATACCATTTCTCTCTTACATACCATATAATGATGCATGCTGATGATTGTGGACATGTTTTAGGTTTATTGTTTTGTTCTTTCTGTTAAAAACTCCACATTACTAATCCAGAAGTGGCTATAGTCTGACAATATATACCATCAGAGAATTAAGAGGAATGTAATGAAAAATAAAAATAATGATCCAGCAGTATATATCTGTTTCCGAATGTAAATTCTGACTCATAATTTTAAGTTATTCAACAGTTGACGGAGATGGTAATGGCACTTCTGCATGAATCGGATCTACTGCTGTCCGATGACTGTGTTGAAACAATTGTGGACAAGGTACTTTTTTTTCTTTTTTGAGTCAAACTTCCTTGTTCATGCTTATTCGGTTCATTATTCTAATTTTTGTCTTTTGAGTTTTTCCACAGACATTTAGTGATGCAGATTTGAAAGGTGATGGAAAAATCGATCCTGACGAGTGGAAGGAATTTGTGTCGAAGAACCCTTCTCTTATAAAGAACATGACTCTACCTCATTTAAAGTGAGTAGCGAGTTCACTCAGTTTGTGAATTGTGCACAACCTGGTTACTATAGTGAGATCAGTCTTGAATGTACCTCCGAAATTCAGGTTATTAACTCTAGGCACTCCCTTTTTTTTCCTCCAGGGATATAACTTTGGCGTTTCCCAGCTTCGTGTCAAAAACTGAAGTTGAAGATTCAGAAATACAGCAGAAAGTTATCAATCATGTCATTTCTAGCAATGGTGATCCGTGCCTTTTAAACCAGCTCTATTTGGGAGATGTTGGAATTTGCATGAGTGTCGATGCAAGAGCTACACAGACTTCAGGTTAATCACAACCTCCTCTGTGCAGCCAATATCTGGTCTACAGGGTGCAACTTATTTGCCATCATAAACTTCGTTAATACAGAGTTGGCACAGCTTAGTTCAGCTCACGTTTTGCATATGTAAATCGCATTACAGCATCAGAAATTATGCGTAGTGTTTAGAAAATGTATTTAGTTTCTGGGGTGGTACTTGGAAGAAGTCTGTTTTAACATTTATTTCTCTTTGAAGCAGCACTTGACCTGTTCTATATATGCTAGTGATAAAAATTTCAAGCATGTTCAATTATTGTATGATAAGAAATTAAATCTGTCGAAAATGGTTGAATAATCTACTGTTGAAGGGCCAAAGATTTTTGAAATCTGTTTGTGTTCAAATATTTCTGTAATTGCTTCAAGTTTACGATGGAATACAACATACATCTCATTCTAAGGACAGAAGAGATGGAGATTACATAAACATATTTGATTGAAATTGCAGAGATAATTAAAGAGAATTGACTGATAAATTAAAAAACTAAAATCTACCGGTACCCACGCAAGAGCATCACAGCGGCCATTTCATAGAATCCCATACTTTATATATAATCTGAATATGTAAATTGAAGCAATCCACTCAGAGATTACAGGAGAACTCCATAATTTAGATTGGAAAGTACAGATCAAACA
The DNA here is from genome assembly GCA_019202695.1 of Populus x sibirica. Classification (NCBI taxonomy): domain Eukaryota; kingdom Viridiplantae; phylum Streptophyta; class Magnoliopsida; order Malpighiales; family Salicaceae; genus Populus; species Populus x sibirica. Next base: position 51,072 of record JAGMVL010000184.1, read on the forward strand.
AGGGTTTAACCATGCAAGTAGAAACCATCAAGGGAACCTTCCTTATTTAGGTTTAAGTCCTTAACTTCGAGTCAAGCAATGGCCGATCAGGAGATAATAACTTGAAGACGGGTTATGAGAACCTTTGAAATGTTAACCAACAGGTGTGCATGGTGGATTCTGGTTGTAAGTTTCAGGATGCGAGCCTTGTTGCTTGCCAATCCATCATCACATTCCTAGAGATAATCTCTACTAGTCATGGCAGCTACTAGTCATGGCAGCTGACATTGACGGGATCACAACACACGAACAAGAAAAAGGAAGAAAAGGGATTTCACATAAGAACTCTAATTCGCACTTTATTATTGAATAATTATCTCAGGAATTTCTCTTTTAAGAGGTCTGCAACTCTTTAAAATCCAAAATGAAACACAACATAAAATCAAAATTAAATCGAAACAAAAAGAAGAAGAAGAATAACAAAAGTTACTCATTTAGCATTTTCCAAGCCTAATTTGAGGGTCATCTAGAACTAGACCAGTTACAGCAACTAATTCTCCTATAAAATTAAATATATAAAATTATCTAATAAAATTTAAGTCATGTTCAACAATTAGATAAAAATTATTAGTTTTTAGTTATTCGTCTAGCATGAATAGATATTTTTTGAAGCTCAACTCTATCTTACTAGTTCATAAATGAATCATCTAAGTTTTCTACGCAATCTACTAGTAAAGATTCATACTTCACTAATCAAAACTATCAAACTCTTTAGACTCGTCTACATCACTCGATCAAGAAATTGACTTAGAAAAAGACTTGCTTAACTTGTGGGCCATTGGATCAAGTATGTCATTAAAAACCTAGCAAAGTCTATCAAGTTTTCTCATGTAAATATCTTTATTGATTCAACTAAGAAGCCTGTTCAAATTTGGTTTCAAAATCTGCATTTTCTAGGTCAACACATGAGACGGGCGAATAGGATTTAACAACTAATGGCATACTGAGAAAAATATTCTTTTAAATGGCAGATATTATTTTATAAAATGGATGGTTACGTAACATTTTGGAGCCAATTGTACATGTATGATAACTCTCCCGGCGAATCATCACTTGATGAAATTTGCTGTCATTTTCAAAATCGATTTCAAGACTGAAGGAGATTTTCTTAATCATGTCAACAAACTCTGGTTCCCGTTTAAGTTTCACATCTCTTTATCCAATGAAGATAATAATATTTCAATGTTTTCATTATCTAAGACAAGGAGTGATGACTTGTAAATTTAGCTAAAACTAGATTTTATATACAATTCATCTAGTTAAATTTGAGTAATCTATCAGATTAACCTATAATTCAATCAATCCAGTTAAATTATTTTAATTTTTTTTAAATTTTGATACCACATCATTTCAAATTGATAAAGATGAATTTGAGTTGACTATCCTCACCCTTATCCAGCATATCCCATAACTTGAACCAAATTATGGGTTGAGTCCGATTTTTCTTTATCTGTTTTGTGAGAAGTTGTTGGTAATTATCTTTATTGTGGCTGGCTTATAGTTCTGCTCCCTTTCAGATCCATCTCTAAGCTTTTTGTACGTTACAAAGGGATGGTCATGTCAGCTTATGTAGACTTTGTTTGGTATTAGGTACCATATAATACTTGTGAGATTCTTTGTAGTGTTCGAAAGTTTTGGAAATTCAACCATATCTTTATATTAATTTATGCTCTTGAAGATGTAGAAATATAGACGCAAGCTTTCAAAAAGATTACAAATTGGACGTGTGGCTAAAATAGAGTACGTTTTGGACAAATGTCAACTGGCTGTGACATGGAAGAAAATGGTTGCTGAAAACTCATCATACCTGACCGGAGGAGTCTTGCCATAGACAAGTAAAGGTCTGCTTTGTGGGTTTTCTTTGTGCTGATGACACCACCTTCTTGATCTTACCACTTAAGTTGAGCTCTTACATCCTTAAACGAAGAGGGATATCCATAAGATTCCAAAAACCCGGCAATTCAAGGTGAGAATCTTTGCTTTAAGCTTAATCTCCGTGCTTTCAGCTATGGTGGATCAATTGGTTTGATTTTTTTTTTTGGTTGTTCCTGATCATGACCAGATATATGTCTTTGTTTTGTGGATTTGATATTTCTCAGCAGGTTAAAGGCTGCAGATACTCAAGCTTAGCAATTATTCCAATCTAGCGTATTTCTTTGGGAATTGCCAGATGGGATTTTTTTCAGTAGAAACCACCATTGGCATGCCTGCTGATTTCCAAGAAGTTTTATGAGTGGATCGTGCTGGTTGTCTTGATCATGGGCTGCTGCCAGTCAAAGGGAACAAAAACGACAGCATGGTGTAAAGAGCTGACAGTTCTTGCTTCTGGAACACCCTGTGAGTATGCATTATCAACAAGCCTACTTCCTAGTTATGTTTCAATGGATATTCCACTAATTTCTCGACAACTGTTGCTTTTTGTCTTACGACATGGATGGATAGAGAGTGCCTTGATTGGTTCCTGTATATTAACCTTTGTTGACAATATTGAAAGAATAAGAAGCATGCATATGATGTTGTTAGGGAAAAGGGGAGAAGGAAAAACAATTCTGTTCCTAATTATTAGTTTAAGTTTCTGCTAGAAACAGCTTGCTCAGAGTTAGTTGCTTGCCCTGCTAAAATTACCATTTCGTATCGTGAAAATCATTACATGAACCTGGTCCACTGGACAAGAAACTGTTAACTGTTGATTTTTGTTTATTGCAGTTACTGTAAGCGAAGTAGAGGCCTTACATGAACTTTTTAAGAAATTAAGTAGTTCAGTCATTGGCGATGGATTTATTAGCAAGGTATGGATATTAGGTGCCATTTTGAAATGGTGTGTAAATGTTAATTTAAGCATGTATACAATCATGGCTTGGTGATATCATTTTAATGTCTGCTTGCTTCTTGTCAGGAAGATCTTCAGTTTGCGCTCTTCAGGAACAACAATAAGAAGAATCTGTTTGCAAACAGGGTATGTATGCCGACAATTTCTATGATATTGGGATAGTTTGCTTTTAGCTTTATGTAGGTGCTGAAGAAGTATAGATTTTGGTGCTTCTTTCAAGCCTTTTATGTCTCCTCTCAGAGGATTTTAATAATTTACAGTGCTAGAGATTCTTCCTCGTATGGTCATGGTGCGGCCGCCTGGTGCTATGGCCTTTACCTTCTTTCTAAGTTGCATCTACTTCTGGTACTTCTGCAGATGTTTGATTTGTTTGATGTCAAGTGCAATGGAGTCATTGAGTTTGGAGAATTCGTTCAATCTTTGGGTGTCTTCCATCCAAATGCTCCAGTTGAAGAAAAAATCTACTGTAAGGTTAATATTTCCCTCGACTGTAATGCACGTAGGTGTACCTGCACCCGCCCACCCTCACACACACAAACATCCAGTTTCTTCTGCATGTCAATTTGGTTTTTGTTAGTCAGGTGATGAATAAATTACTAATCAGGGAAGAATCTTACTGCAGTTGCTTTCAGATTATATGATATAAGGCAAACTGGTTTCATTGAACAGGAGGAGGTGTGTTCCATTTCTTTCCCATACATACCACATAGTATATTTCCTAAAAGATGCTGAGAACTTAAATGTTTAAAGTTTTTTCCCCATAATCCTACATTCACGAACTCCAGAAGAATTATAATATCAGAGAATTGAGTAGAATGTTTTGAAAAATGAAAATGATTATTTTAGCAGTGAGTGTGTTTTCAAATTTATATTCTGCCTCATAATTTTGGATTATTTGATAGTTGAAGGAGATGGTAGTGGCCCTTCTTCAGGAATCGGATCTGGAACTGTCAGATGATGTCGTCCAGGCAATTGTTGATAAGGTTCCAATTGGTTTGGTCTTGTCGAATCTGTTAATTCTTGCTTATGTGATTGAAACATTCTGATGTTTCTTTTTCTTCTAATGGTTTCCTCGACAGACATTTAGTGATGCTGATTCAAAAGGCGATGGAAAAATTGATCCAGAAGAGTGGAAGGAATTTGTGTCGAAGAATCCTTCTATTATCAAGAACATGACTCTACCTTACTTAAAGTGAGTAGCAAGTTCCAAAATCAGTTTGTAAATTGTGCAAAGGAACCCTGCATCTGAATTTGTTACTGGAAAAATATTAATCTTGACAGAGCCCCAAAATTGAGCCTGGTTCGGTGATCACTGCATTTTCTGGTGAACTTTCTTCACATTTAATCCCATAAAAACTTAACTAAAAACCCTCGCACCTTCAACGTTCCTCTTTGATAGCTATTGTTCCATCAGTCAACTTGCTGATGCAGCCAAGTTTGTTGAGTTTAAGTTTTTTTTTTTTTTTCCTTGAGCTTGGTTTTAAATCATGGATTCAAATAATATGCATGGCTTTATTTTTTCTAGGATAACATTGATTACTATAATTGACTTCCAACATGACCATTTTGTTTCTTCCAGGGATGTAACTGTGGCCTTTCCCAGCTTCGTGCTAATTTCTGAATTGGGAGAATCAGAAATGTAGCAGAAAAGTATCAATTATATAATTTCTAGCACGGGGCTCTTTTGAATAATCAGAGCTCAACTAAAAAGATGTTGGAATCTGCATGAATGCCGATAGAAGGGCTAGAAACTCTTGATTTTACAACCCTCTGAAATGCAACCATGATTTGATTAAGGTGCAACTTATTAGCCATTTTAAGCATCTTGGTTTTGTTCTTTAATGCAGAGTTGGTACAGCGTAGTTTGCTTCATGTTTTGCACAAGTATATTACATTTCAGCAGCAGAAATTCAGTGGTGGTGGGTTTTGAAAAGGTAGTATTTAAGCAGATACTTTGAGGAGTTGTGTTTTTGTATTTACTGCTGCTTTTCTTTAAAGAGGCAGGTAGCATGCTCCATCTGTTTCCAAATCAATATATGATTGAAAAATTAAGGCACATCAACATATTTTTTTGGCTGATATCCATTAAAATTCCACATATAGATCAAAGCAGGAAAAGAAAGAGAAGAAAAGATCAATGAACAATAAAAATACTGAATTAAATGCACAGTCATTCACAAAACGAGTAAAATTGAGTGGATATGACAATTTTTCAAAGCATTTAAACTGTTGAACACGACCGCTCATTGTAACCAGCAAAATCATGAACCACTGGTGAAGAAATGACCGCACTCCAAGATACCTTGTCAAAACTCGAGGGTCACAAAGGAAGAGCAGCAGCAACTAAGCCAACTCCAAACATGAGCACAGTATTATGCACCATGCATATTACTGAGCCAGAAATATCTTCAGGAACCATAGGACTCTCTGCGCCATCATCCTTTTTAGGCTTTGGTGGTGCTGGTGCAGGAGCAAGAGGTTTAGGGGCAAAAATATCTAAAGGAAGTAGCACCTTGTCAACCTGATAAATAGCAAGCTGGCTATCTGTGTATACAATTGCAGATACGCTTGTATTGGTAAGTCCCGTAGTTACATTCACCATATTTTCTGTAGTTATCACATTAAGTGCGAAACGATTACCAGATCCTGCCAATGTTGTTATAGGGTTGCTGACAGTTTGAAAATTGGCAGTTGTCAGAATTCTTGGTATTATATGAAATTGTACCAACTCGATCTTCTGATGATCAGTCAGGGAGTTAAGAACACCAGATTTGATAATGGCCGAAAAAGCACCATCGGTTGGGGCAAAGACGGTGACCCCGTCTCTCGAGTCATTGAGCTGGGAGAATAATTGGATGTCCTCTTGAGTGGATTTTATAAGGCGGGTGAAGAACGCAAAGTGGCCAGCCTTCTGGAGGATTTTAATGACATTGACAGGGCCTTTTGAAACTTGTACAGGAACCATAACAGGTGGCGAGGCTTGAGCAGACGTTGCAGCTGGTGGTGGCGCAGTGGCTGCAGCAGGTGCTTTTGCTGGTGCTGCATTTGGTGGCTGGGATAGTGTTTGGGTGCAGTGGAGGAAGAGAAGGACAAGAGAAAATGAGAAGGAAATTAGTTGCTTCATCTTGTTTGGGTTTTTTTAGGGTTTTGTTGACCTTGGAGCTGTGAAAATAAATGCAAATGCAACTATGCAAGTGCTACTTGTTCAAGTGTTTGATGTCTCAAAGAGGGGATAGAGAGGGTTTTTATTGTGGTTTTCAGAGAATGAGATTAGGTGCAATGTCTAATTTTAGCTGCACAAACTTAGCAGCTGCTTCAGCAACCAATTTGGTTGAAAAGTAGGAGAGGAGATTTAATTTGATGTGTGTAAAGATATACATGATTGCTGTAATTAGGTTTGTCTGAATCAAACAGGAAGGATAGCTTTGTCAACAAACCTCTATGTGATGTTTTACCAAACATGTCATGTTTTCCAGGGAAAAGAGAATGAAAGGAAAACAATTTTGCTGTTGCAAAGGTGATGGAAAATTTGAGATGAGCATGTAGGGGGTTAATGTGAAAGAAAAAATCACCAGAAACTCAGATTTAAGGGTACATTCAAGACTGATCTTATCCTATGACAATCCCAGATCTAGCAGGGTGCCTGTTAACATTTTACTTCGTGCCCAAGCTGCTTGAGTGTTGCTGAAGAAACTGTAACTTTGTTGCTTCTGTTCTTGGTCTTAGGACTCTTACCACTTGAGTTGAACTCTTACATCCTTTTAACAAGGGAACACACACATGAACACAAACGTTGGGTCAAGCTAAGATTCCAAAACCTGTCGATTCTCGTTGAGATTGATAACTTTAAGCTTAGTTTCAGTGCTTGCAGCTTTAGTGGATCAATTAATTTGAAAATGTTCTGCAGTAACTATTCCTGAAAATGACTAAACTCATCTCTTCGTTCTCTTCTTGGTCTTAGAATTTGATCTTTATCAGCAGGTTAAAGGCTGCAGACACTCAACCTCGGTTGTTATTTCAATCTAGGATATTCCTTCACAATTGCCATGCGGGGTTTTCAAGTTGTACCATTGGTATGAGCCTACTGATTGCCAATAAATTTTCCGAGTGACTTGTGTTAGCTGTCTTCATGGGTTGCTACCAGTCAAAGATATCTAAACAGACACCAGGGGATGATTAGCTGACTGTTCTTGTTGCTGAAATGCCTTTTGAGTGCATTATCAACAAGATGATTCAAGCAAACTCCTGGCTGAAGTTGCCTCTGCTTACTTCCTAGATATACTTCAATAGATATTCCAGTTACTTTTCCACAAGCTGCATTATCCCTTGATCAGTGAAATCGATTTAGCCAGATACACTTTCCCATGTCATATCTGTATGTCCTGCAAAAATTATCATTTTGTATAATGTTTAAAACAACTATTAATTTTTAAAACAACTATTAATTTATGTAAGATTGGCTATTGGAATGTGAAATATAGCTTTAGTTGATTGCAGTTACACTCTAAGAAACTAAGCTGTTCAGTCATTGATAATGTCTGTTTTTTTCTCATGTTAAAGAACTTCAGCTTGCACTCTTCAGAAACAAGAAGAAGAAACTATTTGCAAAACGCGGGTACAATCACGTTTCCAAATTAACGTTAACTAAGGGTACAATCCTTTGGCATAATTTAATTAAGTACTTTTATCTTTTATTTAATGTTTTTTGTTCATGTTTTTATATATCCAGATCTGTTTAATTGGTTTTACTAAACAATTTCCCAACAAAAAGCTCATGGGAAAATTGAGATCCGGAAGAGTGGAAGGAAATTGTGACGAAGAATCCTTCTCTTATAAAAAAACATGACTGCCGTATTCAAAGTAAGTAGCACGTTCCAAAAGTTAGCAATGAAGAGAAAGAGGAAGATGACAGATAGATTTGTGCAGGAGAATTCAGTGGATTCTGCACTAGCAATGAAGAGAAAGAGAAAGAGGAAGATTTGTGCAGCAGAATTCAGTGGATAGATAGATTTGTGCAGCAGAATTCAGTGGATTCTGCACTAGCAATGAAGAGAAAGAGGAAGATGACAGATAGATTTGTGCAGCAGAATTCAGTGGATTCTGCACAGATGTTAGTAATGAAGAGAAAAGGGAAGATGACAGATAGATTTGTGCAGCAGAATTCAGTGGATTCTGCACAAACTTACATAATTCTGTAGATAATCGAGTCCTTCAATTATGACTATATTTAATCCTCAAAGCTAGTATGTGTTTCCAAACCTTTTTCCCCTTGAACTTGAATAATAAAATCATTGATTCATACATGGCCTTTCCTTTGTGCTAAGTTCCAAACTGGAAGATTCCGAAATGTAGCAGAAGGGCATCAATCATGTAGTTTCTCGCAATGACGCACTTTTGAATGATCAGTTCTACATAAAAGATGTTGGAATATCTACTCGAGCATCAATACAAGAGGCAGAAGGAGTTGAGTTTACAACCCTCTTGACTGCAGCCTAGACCTGATTTACAAGGTGCTGCTTTTTAGCCATCTTAAACCTTTTCCATCTGTTCTTTAATGAAGAGTCTGTACAGCTTAACTTTAGAGTTGACTTGCTCGGATCTTATATGGGTGTGGTTGAATCAACTAGATCGTGAATTAACCTATCCTATTATTTAAATTTATAAAGATCAATATTTGTAATAATTTAAAAAAAATACTTTGTTCAAGCTAAGCTCTATTCCTTTATATTATAACAAAAGTTAAAATATATAGGAAAGTGTTTTAGTTTTTTTGGTAAAATATTATAGCTTGTTATAGTATTTTTTATATTATAATTTTTTTTTTTGAATACATAATTTTTTTTTTGTTATAATTTTTTTAAAAAATTATTTTTATTAATTAAAATTTTTAATATTAAAATGATTGAGAATTTATTGTATCAAAATCTGCTCAAACTGGATGGATTTTGTATCAAAATCTTGAGATGGGTTAACAAAGAGTTCAAAACCATGTTTTATTTTTCTACTCGAGCAATTGGACTGAATTTGCATCTAGCTTGAAGCTTGGCCCTAGCCTTAACAGGGTTTCCATAGCCATGGTTGGTGGGTGGAGGAAAGTAGGAAACTCCTGTCCATCCCTTTGAATACCTGGGCCTAGTTCTGGGAACTTTACTCTCGAACTTGTCTATGATAGGACTTGGGAGCATATAATTTTATTTTATTTTTTGAGAAAAAAATAAATAGGAGCACAGCATTAAAACGCAGTTATGTGTCTAATCTCAGCCTGTCGGTGGTTAATAATCCGCTACGTGTGATGTGATAGAGGTGAGGGTGACTACAATAATTATTATTACATAAAAGTAATGGTCATTGGTAATTTAAGAAATTCAATATTTTATTTCTAATACTTTACATTTTTTCCTAATTTGTGTTTTAATGTTTTTGGTTAAAATCCTCGTATAATGCATCTAGTTGTCTATTACATTATACCATAAATAGCAAGCGATAGATAAATGGTTCTCGTGTTGTTGCGAGTCGATTTATAAAAAATATAAATAATTATTGTAATAAAAATTAAAAGTTAGATTTATGAACGTTTTAATATTCAAGTTAGACTTGATAGTTTATCAGGTGCAGGCGTTTTGAGTCTAGTAAATATGTTAAACTTACGTTATTATAGATTTGGCTAACCGCCACATTCAGGCATCTTGAGTAATTTATATAAATACAAATACTCAATTTCTCCTAACCTACATAATATTTACAATAAAATAAGGAAACAATGAAAACACTCTTGCATGCAACCTTGTTTTTGTTTAAATCCAAGGGTAATTTTTATATTTGACATGTTTTAATAAAAGAAAAAGATATAAAAGCCCCTTAATATATGCATATTTTTCCCTTCTCATGGACATGGTTGTATCTTCACTGTTTATTTTATTAAAAAAATATAAAAAAAACCCCAACCCAAAGGTTATTAGACTAAAAGCATGTGGATTTGGCAACTCCACATGATATTTACAATTTTAATTGTTTCAATAAAAGAAAAAAATGGAGAAGCCCTCAACACATGCATATTCCGCCCTTCAGAGGCATGGTTGTATATTCACTGTTTATTTTTTTTTTAAAAAAAAAAAGAAACCCCCAACCTAAAGGTTAAAATTTTATGCCCTAAAGGGCAAATCAATATTTATATTGTAGCCCAAAAAACTTGAAAGGACCATTTTGTCCGCAATCATTCTTTCAATGTCAAATATATTTCATAGAAAGGACAATCATGCTCTCAATTGCATGCTTAGCAAATTTCTTTGGCAATGACAATCTGATCATTACACTGCTCCAATCCACGATAATCCGTGTCTAGGTGAAGGAGTAAAATGATGAATAGTAGCACATTGAGCTCTTTTTGTATTTGTTATAATGTTATCTTCACAATCTCGGCAATAATTGCAATTAAAATGATATTTGAAAGTATAGTAGTAATTGTTTTTTAAAGTACTTTTCGCTTAAAAGTACATTAAAATAATATTTTTTATTATTATTTTAAATATTTTTTTTGATATCAGCACTTTAAAACGATCTAAAAATATAAAAAAATAAATTTTAATCAATTTTTGTCCGGGCCGCACTCTCAGATAGATAATAAAACCATGATTGAAACCATGATTTTGAACCATATTACGAGGTGAAATCACATAAGCCTTGAAACTGGAATATGTTTAATAACGATATAATATACAATAAATGGTTTACCCAGTTAATTATGGGAATCGAGTCCTGTTTAAGTTAGTTCATCCCTAAAATTGAAACAAAATGCAGGAACAATAGATGTGTCCAAACAACAAAAAATGAGGGAAGAAAAAAAAAACTGTTATTAGCTGAGTTGATATTAGGAGAAGAAGGCAGTGATTATGATTGGGGTGATGGTTTATTTTAAAAAATATTTTTTATTTAAAAATATATTAAAATAATATATTTTTTATTTTTTAAAATTTATTTTTTACATCAATCTGTTAAAACAATTTAAAAATATAAAAAAAATACAAACATGATTAAAAAAAAAAACAAAAACCTCGAATTCAAACTAGGGATAAAAAGAACAAACACAACGAAACAGAGGGGTCAACTTTGCCGACCATAGAAAGGCAAGCAGCTCCCTCACAATCTTGTGACCTACGTTGGATTTCATCTGTCTGGAATGAAGAAGATGATCAGGAATGGAAGTGAAAAGGAGACAGACACCTTCACGTCATTTTCTTGCTGGAAATTAATGATTGTCGGAACCCCATACGGTCCATGCCCATGCCCATGGCTACAGATTCTATACATGGGGTTGCCCCCACGATCATAGCCATACATGCCTATGGGTAATTAAAGGCAAAAGAATCTTGATTATTATATTTTTGTGCTCAATCATGAAGTATCCGATGATCAAAACTTACATTAAATATCTTTTCTTTTTTTATTGAATTTTTTAATGTTAATTTGGTTAGGTTTGAATAAGCTAACTAGATTATAATTTATTTATGAGCCGATAAGTAATCTAAATTAAAATAAAATCTAAATTTAATTAAAAATTATAAATTTTTCATATTAATACATCCGGTTTTTATTATCGGTTGAATGCAATACTTTTTATATGAATTTTTTTTTAGTCAACTCTAAAGTCTTTATCATCAATCAAATTGTGCCAACCATTTACATGACCTGTCTTTATATTATTTAAAAAAAAAAAAAAAAAGAATATATCTTCTTCTTCTTTTTATATCGAGTATCTCTATTTTTTTTTTATTATAAAATTGTTATGCCCTAGATTATGTTATTACCATGAATAATAAATGAGCAACAAGACAAGATCGTACATGGTGGGTCCAATATTATAGAAATGAACCCAAAATCAAGCATTAAAAGATGGGACCTGGCAACCCTTCATTGGCCAATTCAAGATATACTCACCACACATCGAGGGATTTGATTGAGGATTTAACATCAATGGAGGTCCTAATCTACACCATCAGGCAACAAAAAGAGCTCCATGGCTTTTAAGAAAAATACACGTGGAGCATGGACAGTGAACCAGCGCTTTTCACTTTGGCTGTAGGAATCTGTCGTGTCTTTATTTCTTTTCCTTTTATAAACCTTAATTTTGGTCCGTAAGTTACTGTCCAGCTCCCAATTTCATCCTAATACAAGACATTTTCTCAAATCGATCCTTCTCTATCCATACCCGTTAATATAGTACAGCCTTCGAGGGATTTTAATGAAAAATATTGACGTGTATGGACAAAAGTAGGACTCCATCTAAAAAATATCTAAAAAATAAGGAATTCAATTGATATATTATATTTTAGAAGAAAATAGGAAAAAATTAATATATTACGCTTCGATTTAAAATATATTAAAAACTGGAGAACGTCCTTTTCAATTAATAGTTTTTGAAGAATTTTTGAAAAATAAGTGAACGGAAAATGTTTTCTAATCAAAAGAAAGTGTTTTTATTTCTTAAAATTGTGGAAATATTTCACATTTCCAGTAAATAAATAGAAATTATTTATTTAGGGTTACATTTTTTTTTCTTTTTTGTCACCTGTGAGCATCTTTTAGAATAAAACTCTTTTTGCCCAAATTACCTAAATTCTGTCGTATTTGGTTTTCACGCGCATGTATCTCGCGTGAGAAAACTCACGGACATTCATTATTGGCTTTTGTTTAATTCTCTGCAGCTAGAAGTCTAGAACACCGTACCTGGATGTTCTCCCTGGCCAGTGACAGGCAAGGTGTTCAACTTAAATTATGTTTTTTATATGTTTTTTTTAACTGTTTTTTAAATGAAAAACAATTATGAATAATATTGTATTTTTATTTTATACACAAATTTTTTTAGAAATGCAAAAAATTAAAAATATTTTTTATATATGTTTATATTTGATTAGTGTCATAAACTCATTTGTCTCGTTAAAAATCCAATATAAAATATTTTTCTGGATTTATAAATGTTTAGTGTCATTGATTTATTTGTTTTATTAGTAATATATAATTTTAATTTTTAATTGATAAAATTTTCAAGATAATTTTTATACTTAGAATGAAATAAAATTAATATTTTATACTTAGATTATCACATATGCAAATGATTGTTGAAAATTACGGTTTCAATTTCTTATGAAAAATCATTGTAATCTTGACATATTTTTTTTATTTTTTGGGTGGAAAAATTATTCTTCATTCTCTATAAAATAAACATATTTTCTAATTTTTTATTCAAACAGAAAAATAATTTTATATTACTGAATAAACCATAATTCTATCCTTTTTTTTCAATAACTTTAATTTAATTACAAATCCAACTTTAAATCACATGTTTTATTTATAATCAAGTGGATATTGGTTAGCTATTTGGCTCATAGTTAAGCTGGAGGTTTTTTTTTTTTTATCAGTTTATAAGTTTTTTTAGGCTAATACCAGTTTACATGAATGTGCTACACTGTATGTTGAGTTATTTTTTTTAATATAATAGAAAATATCGAGGTTTTAGAAAACTATTTAATATTTTGATTAGATCTGATCTAACGAATTAATTTTGAAATCTTTTAATTTGACCATTTGTCTAGTTTAGATTTAAAATTATTCAATGGTGATATTGTCCATACAGGACCAAAAGTATAATATTATTGTCTAGTTTTGATAACTACTTGATCGAATCAAAAGCATTTTCATTTATTGATAAAAAAAATACAAGGATGAGATTGAAAAAAAAATAAAATTGAAATAAAAACCTTCATACTCAACTTCTTATCTAGCCAAGTTTTAAAATTAAATTGTATGAGAGTTATTCTGACATGATTAAATTGACTTGGGTAGTTTAAAAACAACCTAGTTAACTATAAAAAAAAAATCTAGAAAAAAAGAGTTGAAATTAGTAGAAAAAAACCTCTTACTTAACTTTGATTTGAAATTAAATCGTGTAAGAGTTGTATTAATATGATTCGGTTGATTTGACTCATCCAAAAATAACTTGAGAGTTCTTTTAATTAAAAAAAAAAAGAGACAAAGTTAAAATAAAAGGGGGGATTGAAAAAAAATATATAATAAAAAAATAAAAAAAAGAGTTCATATTAAACTCTCTCTGCCCCTATTCTTTTTTTCCACCCTGTTTCCTAACAATGGATTGTGTAAATTCATCTGAATTTTTATTTCACCCTAGTTCCTTTGTAGTCAATTCATCTTTTTAAAGAGTGTGTTGATATAATTCATGAATTTACCTTCTCATGAGATTAATGTGGCAAATCATGTTTTATTCATCATTCCAAACATCATTACAATCATTTCCATGCACATGATCTAACAATTTCCCCCACCTCCATCATGATTCATTGAAATATAAGTTATAAATCACAATCTCATCTTGACTTAATAGATTGATTAGATAAATGAATGTGTTTAAATTTATTTTTATTTTAAATTATTTTAAATATTATTCTAATTAAAGTTGGATAATTCAATAAACTGATCAATGATTCAGTTGATCCGATCAAACTCAAGTATAACTCGATCATGTAAATTTTAAAAAATAAAAAAAATAAAAAAAATATTATTTTAAATAAAAATAATTGATTCAAGTTGACCCAATAATCTAATAACTCAAATTATTAAACAAAATGAGGAATTTTATAATGTCAAGGTAGTACATAATAACATTTCATTAATTGTTTTTGAGATTTATTTAAAAAAAAATAGATAAAATTATGTGAAAAAAACTCTAAATAAAAAAATTCTTATTATTTATTATTATTTTTTTCTCGGAACACTCATGCTTTGATCACTCACTAAACACAACGCGCTTTCATTAACGCGTGTAATAAACAAAAAATTTAAAACCATGTTTCACCATAATTTATATCCATATCGAGAATTCAACTGAATGGATTTCAGGTTCCAAATTTCCTCAAGAAAAAAAAAGAAGGAATTTCCCTTTTTAATAGATCTCTTCTTCTCTGTAACTTAAAAAGAGAGAATCCAATTCCGCTAGGAATTCAAGATTCACAATCTAAGTAGCACTTTGATGTTTCCCAGGAATCAGAATCTTTAAAATCTCTCTTTTGGGTTCACTTTCATGGCTGATGAAATCATTTCTCTTTTGAGGTAAATATTATAATTCGATTCCTTTTTTTGAAATGTTTTTCTTAGCTGAAAAGTTTTGATGTTGATGATGGTGATCGAGGCAGTTTAGTAGCATGTGATTGGATCCACTTGATTGTTGCTCTTGATAGTGAAGTAATCAGTGAAGTTTCTTAGCAGGTAATTGTCATTTGGATTAATGATTTTTATTTGTGTCTTTTAATTATTTTTGTTTTTTTTTCTCTGTTTGTGGCTGCTGAGAAATTCGAGAAAAAATAAGTGGGAAATGAGAAAAAAAAATGGAACTTTGACTAATGCTGATTAATTCTAAACTGGGTTTTGCTTTATTTTTCACTTTGATTAGTGAGAAAATGGGGGGTAAAGATTAAGAGGTGACGAAGTTTGCTACTTTACAGTTAATGCTGTTTTGTTTGAATAAAAAAGTTTCACCTTTTAATCTCAGTTAATTTGTTTCAGAAACTTGATTTATGTTAGCCAGTTCATTTTTTTTCTTTTAAATTTTGAAGTAACAAAAAAAATATTTAATTGGTTTTTTGAATTTTTTTTGGGTGGTTTAGGTTCATGCTGCCTTGCCATTTAGTAGATAGAAGTGTAGTTCATTTGTAATGCAATCAGTTGATGAGAACGAGAGCGAGAACAAGAAATTGAAGCGTTTGAGATCATTAAGTAACAATATGCCTTTGACTGACAACACCACCCCACAAAATGTTGAGGACAGCATTCTTTTTCCTATTGAAGAGATAGTGCAATCACCGTTGCCTGGATATGTGGCGCCGACTTTGATAGGTTTTAGTGCTGATGATAGTTTAGTTACTTGCTTATTTAGTCCTGATCACACCTTGAGTAGGAAGGTTTTTGCTTTTGATCTCAAGAATGGCAAGCAAGAATTGTTTTTTGGTCCCCCTGATGGTGGACTCGATGAGAGTAATATATCAGCGGAAGAGAAGCTGCGGAGGGAGAGGTTGAGAGAACGTGGGCTGGGAGTGACACGGTATGAATGGGTGAAGACAGGCTTGAAGAAGAAAGCAATTATGGTGCCATTGCCTGCAGGGGTTTGTTCGCTCACTTCTTTTACTTATCACTGTATATGATTCCCAGTAATTATTTTTTAAAGTTTAAACAGTTAATGTCACTGTCCGCTTTCTAATCCTTGCAGTTTGGTAGCTGGGAACCTTTTATTTTAATCTGTTTACTGTAAAGTACATTGTACATAGATTTTCCTTTAGGTTTGAATTTTGAAGTAATGGAGAAGTGTTCTAATTGAACTTGTGGAGTTGGTAAATTGCTCTATGATTTTTGAATTCAAGAAAAATAATTTCTTTTATGGGGTCCCACTTTAAATCCCTGGGATCACATAACACTGCAATTTCTTATTTCATTGGGAAACCTCGTATGATCATATTACTCTCATACTATCAGAATTCTCTTGTTTCTACTTCAAACACATTTGTACTTTTTGCTAGGTTGTCTAATTCATGTTTATATAGTTGCCAGAAGTATCTCTTATGTTACTTTTGCAATATGGTGGAATCGAATGCAGTTAAGTCAGTTCAATTAACTTGATTTTTTAAACTGCATGATAATTTTTAGTGCTTTGTACACATGGATCAGGAGCAATTTGTAAATATGATAGCCTAATATATTTACATGCAAAGCCACAAGTTGAAATCAGTCAGCTCTGCTGATGATATTACCTTTTCTGTATTTACAGATTTATTTACAGGAACTCTACTCTCCCAAACCCGAGCTCAAGCTTCCTAGCTCCTCATTATCACCTATTATCGATCCGCATATATCTCCTGACGGTACCATGCTTTCTTATGTACGGGACAGTGAGCTGCATGTTCTAAATTTCTTGTTCAATGAGTCCAAACAATTAACACATGGTGCTCAGGGAAATACAGTGGTAAGTTTCAAATTATTGGTATCTGCTGGAGGTTGGATAATTTATGATTTTATCAATGACGTGCGTTAACTATTGGAACTATGGATCCTGTCCATAGAGTAATATCTGATGTTATGAGCTATCAATATCATTATGATTACTTGTATCCATCAGTCTTTATTTACTGAATCATCGATCTATCTAAATCCTATTGATGAACTTCTCTTCAACTGTTTGTGGCATATATTTGATACTAATTACACAATAATTATCACTCATTGTACCCTATGAATTTGAATTTCCAACATGTAGGATCTGCTCCATGCATTTTCCCCTACATCACTATCTAGTGCCGTATCCGCCACTAAACCATTGTTAATTAACTCCTTTCTTTCCAATTTGACCCATCAGATATTTGGACAGAATAGAAACTATCAGTTTTCTCAGTATTGGTTTGCTTGACTTTCTCTCTACAGAAGAATTAAAAATGCACAGGAATTGAGAGAGTTTTAATTGTACTCTTTTTACCTGGCTTTGTTCATAGATTTTCGCTTACCCAAAATCGTCTATTTTAAATGCTACATTTATGGTGTGTTATTCTGACAGCTTTTTATCATGCTCAAACTCAAAACAAGGCCACCATCATAAGCTAGAAATGTTGATAAGTTAACCTGTGAAATAATACAATAATATTTGGTTTTGGTAATCGATAATTATTTGATTGTTTTATTTTCATTTGTTCTGCATCATTTTTCTGAACTGAATATGACATTGTTTTTTATTTTTTTTACTTCACAGACTCATGGCATTGCTGAATATATAGCTCAGGTGAGAACTTCATCCTTACTCTTGGCTTGTCATCTCCACACATATGTTAACTTAGACACTGCTGGTTTGCAAATACTTTTACTTTTCAGCAGAACTTAAATTACTTATTTTCAGCTGCTAGGTTGATTTTACAATGGTATTGGATTCTGTGGGTTCTATTTCTAAGTGAGTACAATTGAACTTTTTACCTGAGGTTTTTAATTTATTGATTGCAGGAGGAAATGGACCGGAAGAATGGTTACTGGTGGTCACTTGACAGCCAATTTATTGCATTTACACAAGTTGATTCATCTGAGATACCTCTTTTTAGAATTATGCACCAAGGCAAAAGCTCTGTTGGTTCAGAAGCACAGGAAGACCATCCTTATCCCTTTGCAGGAGCTTCAAATGTCAAAGTTCACCTCGGGGTAGTTTCTGTTCATGGTGGTTCTGTAACTTGGTTGGATCTTCTCTGTGGAGGAACAGAAAAACCAGATAACGAGGATGAATATTTGGCCAGAATCAATTGGATGCATGGAAATATTCTCATAGCTCAAGTTTTGAACAGGTCTCATTCAAAATTAAAACTTATTAAGTTTGATATCAAGGCGGGGAAAAAAGAAGTCATATATGTGGAAGAACAATTCCCATGGATTAATTTACATGACTGCTTCACTCCTCTGGACAAAGGAATCACTAAATATTCTGAAGGATTCATTTGGGCGAGTGAAAAGACAGGATTTAGACATTTGTATCTGCATGATGCAAATGGGACATGCTTAGGACCAATTACTGAAGGTGACTGGATGGTTGAGCAAATTGCTGGTGTAAATGAGGCTGCTGGAATGATATATTTTACTGCAACTCGAGATGGGCCATTGGAATCGCATCTTTATCGTGCTAAACTGTTCCCAGATGAAAAAAATGCCTTGCAGGCTCCAGTGAGATTAACAAATGGTAAGGGGAAACACTCGGTTGTGCTTGATCACCACTTGCAGAATTTTGTTGATATCCACGATTCCCTCGATTGTCCCCCTAGAGTTTCTCTCTGCTCCTTGATCGATGGAAGAGAAATTATGCCTCTGTTTGAACAGGCTTTCACCATTCCAAGATTTAAAAGGCTGGAACTTGAGCCTCCAAAGATAGTTCAGATACAGGCAAACGATGGGACCATATTGTATGGGGCTTTATATGAGCCTGACCCAACTAGATTTGGACCGCCACCATACAAAACCTTGATCAGTGTGTATGGTGGCCCCAGTGTACAGTATGTATGTGATTCTTGGATAAGTACAGTTGACATGAGAGCACAATATCTTCGGAGCAAAGGCATCTTAGTGTGGAAGGTTAGTGTTCAAAACATAGATGTATTGGCTGTGTACTTGATTTGATTTTGATTTTATTGTTTTTGGCTCCTCATCTAGTCAGACTAATTAGAATATTTGTTACTTTCTTACCTAAAATCACATAAATGGTTCAATTCTGCTGTTTGTATCCATAGATAGTTGCCTGTTCGAATCCCCAGCTTAAGCATGCTCCCAATTTGTAATATTTGCTGCTCGTTTTGCTGAATGGAAGCTCACATTTTTGTAATGCATGTGCTTAAGATAGATGCTACTTAGATGTTGAATTCATTCAGTCACCAAAATTTAGGATATGGAATGTTGTCAAATCTGAAACTGGTGGTGGTTAATGTTTCAATATTCATGCACAGAAACTTAACAAGTCTGGAAGTTGAGCTTGAAAAAGACTGGGAACTGTCATTTTATTGGTGTGGATACTTGTTAACTTGGAGAGATCTCGTAGGTCAACATTTTACAACCACTAGCTTATAGATTAGTTGCTTAATGGGTGATAACAAAAACAAAAAAAGTTTATGCCTCACATTAACATCTTAAATATTTCTTAAGTGAAGTTTGTTACCTGAATCGTCTCTTTCTTTCACCCTTGACAGTTGGATAACAGAGGAAGTGCTCGTCGGGGGCTAAAGTTTGAAGGTGCTCTGAAAGGAAATCCCGGCCGCTTTGATGCTGAGGATCAGCTTACTGGAGCTGAATGGCTCATTAAACAAGGACTGGCAAAAGCTGGTCATATTGGGTTGTATGGATGGAGTTATGGGGGATATATGTCAGCTATGATCTTGGCAAGGTTCCCTGATGTCTTCTGTTGTGCAGTCTCTGGTGCACCTGTAACCTCCTGGGATGGATATGACACATTTTATACTGAGAAATACATGGGATTGCCTTATGAGAATCCAACAGGCTATGAGTACGGCTCTGTGATGCATCATGTGCACAAGTTAAAAGGGAGGTTGTTACTGGTGCATGGGATGATTGATGAAAATGTGCATTTTAGACACACTGCAAGGCTTGTCAATGCACTCGTGGCAGCTGGAAAACCCTATGAACTATTAATTTTTCCAGACGAACGACACATGCCCCGTCGGCATACGGACCGAATTTACATGGAAGAGAGAATTTGGGAGTTCTTCGAGAGAAATCTGTGAAGTAATTTTTGTTTATAGATTCATGTTGCCGCAGAGAAAGTTCTGCATCATTTTTCTTCAATATTTCTTGCAAATCATAAAATCAAGGAATCCTTCCCTTTTCAACATCAACTTTCACTGCATAATGTTTTGATATTGCCTTCTGTAGTGTGCATTTTCCTTTTATTCAATTAGCCTCGTTTCAAATTGATTACTATCTGCATATTCAGCTGACTTGAAGTCATGGATAGCAATATCTGATTCCCTAGCTGTTTACACTAAAATTCGAGCCCTTTGTTCTCCTTCGTGCAAAGATGCAACACATTAGCTCCAGTGATGCAAGGAGACCGAATAATCTATTAACCTTGAATATTCTTGGCTTGTACAAAAATCGAAAGAGTAATTAAGTTCTTATTGTACGAAAAATGGATGGCTCGGCCTTTCTTCATTGCGGCAGCCTCTGAAACAACGGATTTTCAACCACAGATTAAATCTAAAAATTAAGGTGACACATCCAAAGTCGAACAGGCAAGCCCAGATGCTATCCTGTGTCTACCAGGCAGATAGTGAAATAGCAAAAATCAAGTTTTCAAAGCTTTGTCCCGGGATAGTGTATTTTAAGCATCTTCATGGAGATCCAAGCAATTGCTCGCCCAATTCCACAAGTCCCCCGAAGCCCTTCTCATCTCTACTGTTTCCAACCGTTGGTCCAACACCATATCATTGCTCCAGCAGACAGAAGCAGTAACGTTTCCCCTTCGTTGTGTAAACATGCCACGATCCATCATCAAGGGTTCTGCTCCTGCATTTCAAAGAAATTTGATGAGGAATCCATTTTGATATTCGGGACATGTAATCAATTCCACTATAGGTTCTTGCGGCGGTTTGCATTGCATTAAACTTGATCGTCTCTGCTGTGACACAGTATGTTTTGTGGATCCTGCTACTAGAGAGTTCAACTACGTCAGCTGGCTATGGACATTCATTCTGAACCGTTTCGATATAACAGTACGATAAAGGCTTCTTTTCCTTGCAATTGATACAGGATCCAAGTGATTAATTGTTTTCTATTTTTTATTATCTTTATTTATTATTATTATTAACAAATCACGTATAAATGTAAGATACTACAACATCATTGACAGTTCAAAGACGAATCCATTTTTAGAAATCATTAAATCCCATCATTATTATTATTGTTATGATATATTATAATTTTCTTGAAATATAAAAATTTAATAACTCTTTGTGGTATCTCTCATTCCTCCACAAATAAATTCTTCGTTTTGGTTCTTAATAAAGGAAGGATCTTAATTATGTTGCCTTGAGTGGCACGCTAATCCTTTGAATCCTACCAGTGATCAGATATGGCGAGTGATAGGTTTGTACTCTCCTAATGATCAGTGTTTCGAAGTTACTGGGATCAAGGACTTCGTGCTTGTTTTGTATTGCGGTTAAAAATGTGTTTAAGTGTGTTTGATTTGAAAAATATTAAATTAATATTATTTTAGAGTTTTTTAATAAATTTAATGTGTTAGTTTCAAAAATAAAAAAAAAAATTATTTTAATATATTTTAAAATAAAAAATAAAATACCACATATCATGATAAAAAACACAAATTTACTTATCTCAATGTACTCTTTTTTGATTTTTGGGCTATGAATGAGATTGGAAGCAGTGTTGGTCTGTTTGGAAGTATAGTTGTGGTTATTTTTTAAAGTATTTTTTATTTAAAAATATATCAAAATAATATTGATTTATTTTTTAAAAATTATTTTTGATATCAATGTATCAAAATGATTTGAAAACACCAAAAAAATATTAATTTAAAGTAAAGAAAAAATAAAAAAAAATTAATTTTTTTTTAAAATATTTTTAAAACGCAAAAACAATCAGAGTAATAAGAAGAATCGAACAAAATTGTTTACTCTGCTAGACTGCTACAAATGATGAAGATTACGAGGTTGGTTTTTTGGGTTTTTTAGAATAAGAATCGGTTTATCAAATTGCTTAGAATATTTTCTAAATGTTTCGAATTAAAAATTAGTTAAAAAATAGGTTTTTAAGTCAGAAACTTCAACCTCTCGATTTGTTATTTCTTAATAATAACTAGCATAGAATGACAGTAGGACGACTAGCTTACATAAAAACATCAACTGATAAACTCAATAAATAGCTTGAAGGAAAAAAAAGAAATATTATTTTTGAGATTCATTTAAGGAGAAAATAAATGCATGAACAAGGCGGTTATAAATCTTAAAGGGTTAGGTCTGGCGATTAAAAAATTTTACTCGATTTGTTTTCTAGGTTGAAACTTTATGCAAAAATTAGGTCAATGTGAGATTTTTTTTTTTAAGATGGTTAGAGAGTGTATTTGTTTTTGAGTTATAACTCATTTTTTTAAGTATTTTTTATTTAAAAAAATATTAAATTAATATTTTTAAGTGTTTTCAGATATTTTTAATATAATGATATTAACAATAAAAAATCTAAAAAATATTATTTTCATTAATTCTTAATTAAAAAGCTCTTTTTACTGGAATACTAAACACACATTTAATCTTAATTATAGTATTAAATAATTAAAAAGTGCCCTTATCGTCAAACTTAAAAAAAAATGGCTACGCACAATTATAGTGAGAATACTATTTTTATTTTTCTTTCTTGATAAATAAAACCCACATTCTCTTTTAAATATTAGGCCCCGTTTGTTTGCTGTAAAGTAGTTTCTTTTTGGAAACCGGGAAAGTGAATTATTTTCTGATGTTTGGTAGTGTAATGGAGAATAAGTTGGAAAACACTTTCCAGTGTTTGGTTATGTTATGAAAAATAAGCTGGAAAATAACTTATTAATATTTTATTTTTCTCAAGTTTATTAAAATAATGAGGAACAAATCTTACAAATTAAAAAGTTGAATGAGAATGAAATTGAAAAAAATAATAATTTCATAAATTATCTTAAATAAAATAAATAATAATCAAAATAATAGAGATCAAATCTAAAAAATAAAAAAAATAAAAGATGAAGAAATTAAAATAATAATAATTAACATTTCATAAATTATTTCAAATAAAATAAGTAACAATCAAAAGAATGAGAACCAAATTTAATACATAAAAAATTTCAATAAAAAAATGATAAGGGAAAAGCAAATAACAATTATAAAAATGAGGACTAAAGTTAACATAAAAATTAAATTTTAAAAGATGAAATTGAAAAATAAATATTCAAAACAAAATATATATAGCAATCAAAAGTTTGAGGACCAAATTTGATATAATCAGCAAATAATATGACATTTCTAAATTTTTTACAACTTCCGGAAAGTGTTTTCCGTCTAAATTTTTCAGGAAAACACTTTCCTGGAAATCAAGTTAAATTTTTCTTTAACTGGAAAATATTTTTTGTTGACCAACTTTTCTAATGACAAACAAACACAAAAAATTTAAAAACTAATTTTTTAAAAAATAAATTCCAAAAAACAAACATATTCCATTTTCCGTGTTTCCAATGACCAGCAAAAAGGAAAAATATTAGAGTAGAATTTGTTTTTTATTAAAAAAAAAAGATAGCTCCAAATCCCGAAGATTTGCCAACAAAATCATTAAAATATAATAAAATCCTGCTTTTAATCCGGCTTCTCTATTGTAAAACCCTAGGCCTCTTGCCCTCCCTATATTTTTCCCTTGAGCGATTGTTCCCACCGGCTCTAACTCCAAAACCATGGCGGCTAGCATCTGCTCCTCCTTCAACAATGACATGGTCATAGATATTCTTGCCAGACTACCGGTCAAAACCCTCCTTCGTTTCAAATCTGTTTCTAAACCCATGCTCTCCGTCATCACCAACCCTAGATTTATCACCTCCCATCTACACCAATCCACCAAAAACTCCTCCCTCGTATTTCATTTTTCTCACGATGAGTTCCCCATATCAATGCTCTACTACACTGAACCTACCACTCTCCGTGTCGTGCATATACCACCATCTATGAAGGATCATTCTCTCAAACCACGTATACGTATTAAGGGTTCCTGTGGCGGTTTGCTATTCATGGAAATCTTTTTTGGTTGCTGTATGTTTCATTATGGTTTTTGGAATCCTGCTACCAGACAGTTCAAGAAAGTTACAGGGCCCCAGCAGTGTATAAATCTTCTTGCTGAAGGGTTTGGCTATGGCAGCAAGATTAATGACTATAAGTTAGTCAGAATTGGCTATTTCTTGCACCCTCGCACTCTAATAACTCGTTACGATCGAAGGCGAGTGGATTCTGTTGTTCGAGCTTTGGTGTTCTCTTGGAAAACAGATTCTTGGAGAACAGTTGAAGATGGTGCGCTGCTTGGCGGACGCTTTAGCGATGCTGTTGCTGTGAAGGGTGACTTGTATTGGAAGGTAAGTGGAGTAGAAAATTTGGCCAACGAATTAGTCCTTGCATTTGATTCTGACACTGATATGTTTAGAAGGATAGAGCTGCCGGGTTTGAATCAATCGAGGCCGAACTATTCGATGACTATCACTGGATTCAAGGATTCTCTCGGACTCTTTGTATTTCTCGAAGGTAGTTCAAACTCAAGTTTTGATCTATGGGTGCTGAATGAGAGTAGAATGGGTGGTAATATGAAGAGCTGGAGTAAGTTGCTTACTGTTGGGCCAATGTCAAGAATTGGATGGCCAATATCGGCATGGAGAGGCAAAATAATCCTGAAGAGTCCGAATGAAAAAGATGGTTTTTTCTTGTATGATCCAATTAGCCAAGAAGTCATTGATGTTCCAATATCAAGTTCTGGAGCTTATGATTATGCGGAGACTCTAGCATCAGTTGATGGAACATCCAATCTTATGCTGGAGGATGCCCCTCTCTGAGTTTGTGATGCAGATTACAATATTTTGTGATGCAGCCTTCCTATAAGGGGAAGGTAGGTCAAGGGCCTAGCCTTGCATGCATCAACGCTAAGGTATCTCTCTTTTTCTATATTTTCCCTCGATTTTCCCTAGAAAGAAAACCCTCCATCTGTAGAGATTAATTCTGCTGATATCTGTGATCAGTGGAAATTGATAGTTCCACTTGGAATTCGTAGCCAATGTGATGGATTCTGCACTATTTTCTTGGTTAGCTAAACTACTTTTAAATCTTAAATTTCAACTACAATGTTTTTTTCTCAATAAAAGTCAGTTTTGAATCAATTTATATATATATATGTGTGTGTGTGTGTGTGTGTGAATTGAGACACCGTCCACTATCATGATTAACTCTTGACACGCAAGCAATTCTTTTGAGATTTTACCTAGCTAGTGATATCATGACATGCCTATAAAGAAAGAACTTTAATATTTTTCCAAAAATAAGATAAATAAATATGGAATAAATGATTATAACAAATATTATTTCATTTAGAAACATAATTAAGCCTAATTAAACAAATTAAAATAGCTAATAACGGAATTAGGGAAATTTTTTTACCCTAAGCCTCTTCTTTTCCTTTCGAACTAACAGGAAAAAATAAAAAACAAAATCATCTTAATCAACCCTTTAATCTTTATATATATATGAAGAAACTTGAAGTCGGTTCCTCATTAGCTAGGTCGGCAAATATAGCATTTATAAAATCTTAGTTGAGCCCTAGGGTACATAAATTCTGGCCCTTCAATCCTACATCTATTGCCTCCTCTTTCCCATGAAATCCTCTGGAAATCAATCCTAGCAAACGCCATAAAAAGTAATGTTTGTTCATCATCTCTTGCCGTAAGATACGTAAATTTATATATATACGATCGCATTCTCTCAAGATTGCCTGTCAAGTCCTTAATCGGATTCGAGTCTGTATCCAGACACTGGCTTTCTCTCATCACGAAACCTAAATTTATAATCGCCCATCAAGACCTTTCCACCAAACGCCCCTCTCTTTTATATTCACTGATTCCCATAAGAATTTATCCCCTCGAATATCGTTTCTCCGCCGTACACAGAAACCATAACTTCCCATCCTGTTCGAAATTCATGAAGGACTGCATTCAGAGAAAAAATTACTTGACAAATCCATAGCAGGTTCTTGTGGCGGTTTGATTTGTATAAAACTTTTATGCTACAAGGACTTGGAGTATGTGCTGTGGAATCCTGCTACCAGACGGATCAAGCGAATCAAATTGCCCCAACAGGCGCGTCGTATTTTGTCAGAAGGGTTTGGGTGTAGTAGTGAGATAAATGATTATAAGAGGGTGAGAATTGGTCTTTTCTATCGTTTTCCGAGTTCTGATTCTGATGATGATTCTGGTGATAGGAGGGAACGAAGGGGGCTGCATCCTGTTATTTGAACTCTAGTGTTCTATTGGACAACATATTCCTAGAGAGTAGTTGAGGATTGGGGGGTGGGTTAGTAATGTAGTCTTTAAATCTAAGATATATAAATATTATGTTATTTAGTGTTTGAAATAATGATTGATTACTATATTTATATATTTAGATTTTTTTTTAATTAAGGAAACTCAGATTTATGGTAAAAATTTGAGTACCTGCAAAAACATTTTTAATCTGGAAGACTTAAAAATCCTATAATGATAAAATTAATATATTTATGAGAAAGACAATAAATGACTTAAAAAAACTTTAAATTCAAGAAAAAAAAGATATTTGTTCTTGAGTTTTAAGATAATTAATGCTCTCAAATCTATATAAATTTATCTTAAGAGATAAAAAATTCTGAACCCTTACTGAATGATTCAGGGTATCGACGACATCAATGAGAGGCAAATATCTCATACATATTATTAATGAGATAATAAATATAATAGGTCTCTTAATAAATTTTATATATACTTATGAGTATTGAGAAATTATTATATCAAATATGAATGACTCGCATAATTATCTTAGATTGAGAGACATTATGGTTTATCATGTCTTCAATATTTTAAATTTAGTGTATTGTCCAGGATCAAGTATATAATATTAAAATTTAGTAATGGTTAAATCCAAATGCTTTGGGTCAGTTATGTTTGACTGATTGCTATGTCTAACTAGGTTCTTCAGGTCTGACAAGTTTGCAAGATCTATTTTATCCTAAACTTGGATGATTCCCAAGCCTAAATTATTTGGGTCTAACATGTTTTTCAAACCTACGCTACTTTTTGGATATGAAATGTTTATCAAACCTATTTTGTTTTTAAGATTTTTTTCTATTTATAAAAAATATATAACAAAAAATATTTACTCATCAGTATGCGATGTTCTTTTATCGATTAAGTGCTTGGGTGATATATATTGGATGGCATGAAATTTAATTCTGGTCTAGGCAGAAGGTTGATAAGAAGTTTATCCTTGTGTTTAACTTATAAACCAAACAAAACCATATTATTATTATTATTATTATTATTATAGATGTTTATATTGAAAAAAAAAGAAGAGTAAAAGCTTGCCTCTTATGTTAATTGCTTAACATGCTAGTTAATTCACCATCTTCCCTTTTCTTGTAAAGTAATCATTAATAGTTACTAAGTAATCTAAAATTCCCCACCTTAGAGCAAACCATTTAATCTCTAATGCCCCATTAATTTCTTAGCAGTTATAATTAGTGCATCCCAAATGTTTTGACACCAAAGTTTTATCAATTATATAATTTCACAAACTATATAATATACATTACAAGAGAAGAAGTGTATCAACCACATCTTAAATATATATAATTTGATTCCATATTTTTTTCCGCTTAATTATGAAAATAATAATTTAAACTCAAGATATTTTTTAAAATTTTCATGATTGATATGTTCTTTAATTATGAAAAAAAATATCTAAACTCCAGAGATTTAATGCCTGTTTAATATTATAATAATTTTTATTTTTCAAATTATTTTTTGTATGAAATATAAAAGGCAACAAGTTTTATCCTAAATAGCACCGCCCTTTATCACTCTTGGTAATGTAATTATGATATTACGACAACAAAAAGTCCGTTGACCAAAACAAATGACTTCTCCGAAGATAGCTAATAGAGTCATAACTCTGAGGTGGCAAGTTTTCATTGGGTAATCGACGTGTAAGCCGTATAATTGAGACACTAGATATGACTGTTTGTGTCAATCCGCTAAAAAAATCTTGGACACCAAGTTGGATTCAAAGACACGCCATTTGCCGTCAAGTTTAACGGTGTGGGTCCTTACCTTCAATATCAGCCAGGCTCCTACGTTTGCCTAGTTAATTACAATAATAGCCTTCGTTATTGAGTAGAAAATTCAAAATTGTGCTCTTGAACCATGTAGGGACGAGTAATTAAATACTCTACTCAATGGTTTGGTTTTGAAGTCCACTAGCTTTGAATTACCTGTAAATTTCTTATATGAAAAAAATAAATAAATGGAGATGGGTTTAGTATAATTATAATATCCAATTCAAAGCTTGAGTTAAAATTATTTAAAGAAAAATAAAATAATACATTTTAGAGTTTTGTTTTAAATAATATTGTTTTAATTAAAAAATCAGGTTTAAAGTAAAATATGTTCCAAACTAAGAGGATTTATTGGAGTATGATATTAGCATATTAAAATGATCTGAAAAAATAAAAAAATAATTTTAAATTTTTATTTTTAAATTTTTATGAAACACAATTCTAATCACTTGAAAGTTAAAACAAAAAAAAAATTTGAAATCTTATTTAAATTTATTATCCTAGAAAAGACTTGACTTAATGATTAAGTGTGTAGTTAGAATGAATTAATCCTTAATCTCAATATTAATTGACTAATATGCAAACTAACTAAGATTTTTATAAATTTAAAATTTATTTATTTATATAATAAGTTTCTTATGATAGCAAAAACAAATCCTAAATTAATTTATTTATAAATTCATTTCACGGATGAGATATATTTCAAGTAAATTCTTTAATAAAATAACTTATTTCATATATTTTGCAGATAATAAAAAGTAAAATAACCTATAACACAGAAAAAAAAACAATCAAAAGTATTTTATTGGCCGATTCATTTTCTTATTATCACCACTCCTAACTTATTTTTTTTTCAGTTGGAATTAATCTCTTCAATCAAATCCTTTTTACCGACCATAATCCAAAATTAAAACCATCATGAATTCTAGGAGACAAATTCCAGCTAATCAAATTTAAAAAATAAAGTACAAATTAATTACATTTAATTTAAAACGTTAACTCCGTTAACTTCCTTAAACTTTCGTCACAAGCCAACGTCTTCACTATAAATAACTTATACAGCTCCAAACATTGTTCACCTCTCTCTCTCTAGAAAGTTTCTGAAGAACGAAAG
This sequence comes from Populus x sibirica, assembly GCA_019202695.1. NCBI lineage: Eukaryota > Viridiplantae > Streptophyta > Magnoliopsida > Malpighiales > Salicaceae > Populus > Populus x sibirica. Next base: position 80,513 of record JAGMVL010000184.1, read on the forward strand.
CACAGAGAGCAAATTAATTAATAGGAAAAAGGGAGGATTTAATTTTCAAAATCAAGAGACGAGAAAATGACGCGAAAAAAATTCAAAAAAATTAAATTTCTCCTTTTCTCCTTCCTCTGAACCTCGTCATTTCACCTTCGATTTCAGCTTCTTCAGGTAATAATTTTTTGAATTTCTTATTTGATTTTTGGATTTTTTTATGAATTTCGATTCGATTTTTGTATGTTTATTAGGTTTTTTTTGGTTACTGAGAAAGTGTGAAGAAAATGAACGAATTAGGAATGGAAAATGAGTTCTGAACTGATCTTGTTATGTTATGATCGTGTTTTGAATTATCTGTTTGGTTACTGAGAAAATGCAAGTGAAGAAATTAAAGAAACTCGAATATCAAGATTTGAGAAATTTAACTACTTCATCCGCATTTGACTGTTTAGGTTATTAGGAAATTGAGAAAAGAAAGATTTTTTTCTTGTTCTTTTGTTTAATATTTTATTTTGATTGCTAAGGTTATTCTTTGATTCATGATTCAAAAATTAGGAAATTGAGAAACTAAAGATGCATTTTATATATATAGGATTTGATATTGCTATTTGAATGGAGCTAAGTCGTTAGGATTTTTAGGATTTGATGAGGATATAAGATTTTTTAGTTTCTGATTGGAGATATTGTTGTTTCTTGCAGAGATACATTGGAGCGATTGGTGAAAGTTTTGATCTTTCATTGGAAAAGAATCCTGTGATAGGTCCACCCTATCAAAACCTTTAGCGTGAATGCTTTTGGAGTGTTTCTTTGGGTTTTGATGCGTGTCTGCCCAGGGGTTTTGGTTCTTGGATTTGCACTTGGTTTCGACGTTTTGAATGAATTTGGGGTTTCTTATAGAATTTAGGATTTTGGTGCTTTGTATTAGTGTAAGAAGCCAGGATTTAGATTGATAAGATTAACAATGTCGATGGCTAGTGTAGCTCTTAGTCCTGTGCATGATGAGTCTTTAGATTCTCATCGCAATTTCCCTTGGCTGTGTGGTCTGCACTCTAGTGACTCTATTGTAATTTTTCTTGCTGTTGGGAGATCAATCATTCCATTGCAAGTTATGGAGTCAGATTCGATTGCTTCAGTGAAGCTGAGGATTCAAGCTTCGAAAGGTTTTTTTGTGAAGAAGCAAAAATTGGTTTTTGAGGGGAGGGAACTAGCACGGGGCAATTCTCAAGTGAGAGATTATGGTGTTGCAGATGGAAAAGTACTGCATTTGGTGGTCAGGCTTTCAAATCTCCAAGCTATAACGGTTGGGACTGTTTGTGGGAAAGTGTACAAGTTTCATGTTGATAGGGGTAGAAGTGTGGGCTATGTTAAGAAGCAGATAGCTAAGAAGAGAGGGGAAGGTTTAGATCTTGTTGATCAAGAACTGGTATGTGATGGTGAGGAGCTTGAAGACCAGAGGCTCATTACTGATATTTGCAAAAGTAATGATGCTGTGATTCACCTGCTCATCCGCAAATCAGCCAAAGTAAGGGGAAAACCTGTTGAGAAAGATTTTGAATTGTCTATTGAGGCATTGGATTTGAATGAGAAGAAAGCTGACTGTGTAGGAGAGCACCAACAGGGTGCTTTATCTATGGGATGTAGGGTTATAGAGAGGAAACCACTATTACGAGAATTCCTTCTGGAACCTCTAATTGTCAATTCCAAAATCCAACTGCCATTAGTTATCAGAGAGCTATTCAAGTCTACTTTCAATGGGTTGGAGAGGGGCAATGAACCAATTCGATCTTCTGAGGGATCTGGGGGAGCTTATTTCATGCAAGATTCATCTGGTCAGAAATATGTTTCTATCTTTAAACCAATTGATGAGGAGCCAATGGCTGTAAATAATCCTCAGGGGCTACCCTTGTCAATTGATGGTGAGGGATTGAAGAAAGGCACAAGAGTAGGAGAAGGTGCACTGCGGGAAGTTGCAGCTTACATCTTGGATCATCCAAAGAGTGGACCACGCTCATTTTCTGGTGAGGAGAGAGGCTTTGCTGGGGTTCCACCCACAGCAATGGTCAAGTGCCTCCACAGAGGATTCAATCATCCCGATGGTTATGAATTTGATTCCAAGAATATCAAAATTGGTTCATTGCAGATGTTCATGGAGAATAATGGAAGTTGTGAAGATAGGGGCCCTAGTTCTTTCCCTGTTGCTGAGGTGCACAAAATCTCTGTGTTGGACATTAGATTGGCTAATGCAGATAGGCATGCTGGGAACATATTGGTCAGTAAAGATAGTGAACATGGCCAGATTGTGCTTATTCCAATTGATCATGGCTACTGCTTTCCTACAAATGTAAGCTTTACCCTTCTGCCTGTCTTGTTGTTTTTAACTGTTTCATTCTGTTTTGCCACTTTATGTTATTGTTGATGTGCGTTGGTGTTAATTCTGCTTCTCTTGATTTCTTATGTGCACTGTGCATTTTTAACAGCCTTCAGCACTCGTTGATTTTTAGGGAACACATGCTTGTGATACTTTTCATGTTTTTTTTTCTCATAAATTGTCTTCTCATGTAAATTCCTGCAGTTTCCATTTAGCAATTTACTTGCACATCTACCATTTTTTATCTTTTAACTCTTGTCTTCTTTAGGGCTTCTGACTGTTGAGGAATGAACTAGTTGCAAACTACATTAATTTATCACTATTGTTCCTCTATGACTTGCTTTTCAAATTTGGGCATCGCTTGGCCAAAAGTTTATTGATCAGATTTTATTTTTAAGAAAGATAAACTGCTTAGTTTGTCAGATGTACTTCCTGGCATGCTTTCCGCACTCTAATATCTCAACTTAATTGTTAGTGCTTTCAAGTTCATTTTAATTACTTCTCAAATTTGCTTCATTTCACTGCAGTTTGAGGATTGCACATTTGACTGGCTTTACTGGCCTCAAGCTCAACAACCGTACTCTCATGACACTGTTGAGTACATCAAAGCTCTGGATGCTGAGCAGGATATTGCACTTCTCAGGTTTCACGGGTGGGATATGCCACCTGAGTGTGCTCGCACCCTCTGTATCTCCACAATGCTCCTCAAGAAAGGAGCAGAGAGAGGTCTTACTCCCTTTGCCATTGGAAGCATCATGTGCAGGGAAACAGTGAGGAAGGAATCTGTGATTGAGCAGATTGTGCAAGAAGCTCAGGATGCTGTTCTCCCAGGAAGCGGTGAGGCTACCTTCCTTGAAGCAGTATCACTAATCATGGATCGTCATCTTGATAAGCTGTCCTCGTGAGTCCAGAATATAACTTGTAGATATGTTTACTTATGTGCATTAGCTATCATGCCCATGCATGGAAGTATGAATGATGGGACTTTATCCATATTTTACTGGTCTTTGGTTCTGCGCAAACCGCGACTGGTTGCCGGAACTTGCGGGCCCCATCATGTTGTTCATGCACCTGATCTTGTGCAGCAACCCTCTTCTCTTGTGCTTGTCCTTTACCCCCTCCATTGATTGAAAATAGCTCTCAACAACAATTTACCTTTAAAGTGTGTGTTTTTTTTTTTTTAATTTCATTTCACCTTTAAAATGTGTCGTATTGGGTTATTATCACTTCAGGCACGGACTCTTTCAGTAAATGGGTGGGCAGCACAAAAATGGGTAGATTGTTCAAGGATAATGGGCAACTTGACAGGATAAGACCATCCAGTCACAGCTGGCCTGGCACAGCGTGCAGGTTTTTTGACTCAAAACAACATAAAGCCAAAAACATACTCAGCAATCTTGACGTTAATGCTATCTGTCCAGTTTTAACATAACATTATTTTCATCGTTGTCTACCCTTTTCAGAAGGTAGATATGAAGGCGGTATAGGAAAATCTCACTTCGATCGAGTACATATAGGAGCAAAATCCAGAGATGAGTTAGGTTTCAAGGATTGAACAAAACAAGAGAGAGAAAAGGTGAGAGTTCAAAGACTTGGAAGGTCTTCTGTTCTTTTGTACGTGAAACAAGATAACACGGCGGGTCATTGCAAGAACTAATGAAAGGGGAAAGTCTGGAGACTTTAAAAGTTATTGAATGACTTGATGTGGTACAAGGAGTAGGTCATGGGTCGGGTAAGTAATTAATTTGAATAAATCAAAATGTGATTTTTGTTCTCTCTTTTCTTACAGTCATGCGTGGACTAACTTGTTTAATCGTGTGAGTTTAATTGAACTAATTCTCACTTGTTTTTTTAAAAGAGTTAAATTTTTAACAAACAATGTTTTTAAACACACACTTAAAGATGAGATGGGACTAAACTAGTCTATAAGAGGTATGCATAAATTTTTGCATGTTGTTTGTACAATCAGAACAGTTTCATAGTTGTTCTATGTCTGTAGACTTTTCTGCTATTTAGTGCGTTAGTCGGGTCACAAAATCCAAATAGTGTCATAAAGAAAAGCAAGAACAACAGGATGGTATATCTCTCTTAAGAGCAAGACAGGAAAGGCAAACAAAAGAATTAAAAAACCAAGGAAATGGGCCATCTCGCAAGCTCAACTTGTCAATGACAGTGTTAATGAGTCACCTGATTTTTGAACCCACCAGGATGATGATCATGCACCAGTCCACCACCCAGACCCCAGTGGTGTCGGTGGTAGGGCAGGTTTTGGGTTGGAACCTTTGTGCCTCGTCGTACTTGGGCTTAGTCTTGATGACCAGAAGGCAACAATAATGGGAGTAGGTTTGCGCATTCATATTTGTCACCGCCACGGCGCCACCAGTAGATTCAATATATAGATCCTTAGCCTCACGTCCTCCCAAGTGGTAAAAAGAGTAAAGGCACTGCTACCAACCCACCAGGCACAAGAAACCATTGTCGAAGGGTCAAATAATAAATCATTCATTATCTTGTCCACGTATTTCCATTCATGCCTTCAGAAATTATGCCCTGCCCCCGGCATGGTTAAAACTCAGGGTTCTTGCTTGGAAACACGAGTTTACAATTATGAACATGTTGTCAGATTTAGAAAAAAGCAAAAGATTTACCTAGAAGAGAGAAAATAAAGGCCTGTAGAAAACTCCATGATCTTGAAAAGCTAGAAGAGAGAGAGCATTTAATCATTGACTTTCTATATAGCACTTATAATAACGAGTTACAACTGTAAAGGAAGGAACAATATAGGCTGTTGAAATGGTTATTACACTACGAGAAAAAAAGAAGAAAAAATCGAACAGAGAAACTAACACTTGCAGGCGTACAATTGCAATTAATTAGAGTAGAAAAGCCTATACCCATTTTATGGCAATTCAAAAACACTTGCATATATGATACAGAAATGTCATTTAAAGTGAGAGACCAGCTAAAAATGACACCCCGGTAGAAGGCAACCAAGATGATCCATAAATGAACTGTGCCACGGTGAATTTACTTGCCTCGATGGTCGATGTAACGACCCGGTACCCAGGCCATTTAACCCTTTGCCCGACCGCCCCACCGGGTCCGTAATTCATGTATTCACCATAGTATAATGTGTCGAGTGCAAATGTTGTGTTCCATTCTAGCCACCCTCTTGGATGAACATGATCGCCTATGTATGATAGCATGTACACAGTTCTAGAGTACAGCTTCCATGGACGGCCGAGAAATGTCGGGAAACTGCCTTTCAACGGTGTAAGGTCTGAAGCGGCAAGGATCCTGCAAGCGTGGATTGAAATGCCTGTATTTTGATTAGGGTCCTTCCGATTTTGGGCAGTGATGGTGTTTTTTTGGAAGGCCATTGGTTTCCTGGCGTATATGCTACAGTTCTGAAACACAACTGCAGCATTGCCAAATATGAAATCTACAGTTCCATAGATGTCACATTCCCTGAAGAATTGGCGATTTGAATGCACATAAAGGGTGTCTTGGAAGCCAATGATGTTGCACCTGTAGACCACAGCATGGTCTGCACCGACTCGAAGAGCCACTGCTTGATGCTTGGCTGGACCCGCCCAATTCTCAAATGTCATGTCTCGAGCAATAAAACCAGCTCCTGTTGCAGCTGTAGAGTTGAAACAGACAAGGAATAATAAGATAAACAAGCCAGCACATCTTAAGAAAGATGTGTAGAGAAGAAAATGGCGAAACCACTGTGATTACTCGTTGCTTTCATTATCTAATGATCAAAGATTGATACATTCAATGCCCACTTCCAAGAGCATACCTATTAATCATGTGATGCTCATGACCCACCACCAATAATATGACACTACTCTTGCCTTTAAATTGTATCCATCAGTTGAATTTGGTCAATATTATGCATGAGGAGCTATTAATATTTAAAATAAACAGAGAGTCGTGTCCATGATTTTGCAGCTGGAATGAACCGTCCAGTTCTGATTTTTTTTCTTTTTTAAAAACAATATTGAACTATTCGGCTGCTAAAAATCAACTATCGAAGTGAAAAAGCTCTAGCTCATCACAGGTAAAACTTCCAATCAAATTAAAGCTTCATTGTCCATTCATCTGTACTTCTGTTAATCCATGAAAATTCCACTAATTTCATCTATAGTATAAAATCAATGGTCCACACATGCTAATGGACCCACTGAAAGCAAGTGCTAGACAGAATTATTAAACTCGATCTGATCCAACAAGTTAATCAGGTTAATCTGTTGTTTGAAAATTTATTTTACACTGGATTTCAAGTCAAGTGGGAGTTCACTGGTCAAGACCAAATAAGACCCGGTTTGATTTAAAAAAAAAACCTTTGATTGTCCTAATCAATCCGATTTGACTCGAATCTTGAAATAGGTTAAAAGTCGGAACATAAGCTAGTTGCAAGGGATGTGTATAGCCGAGGCAATTGCAAAAGGTGAACCTAATAGTAGAAGATCAAAACTTATTTCTCCAAGGTAAATATTCTGGCTAGAAAGATCACATCGGATGCTCTAGCAGTCAAAGAAACTAGAATTAACAAATAAAAAAAGATAGATGAACTTTTATCCTATCTTTTTTTTCCTCGGCAAAAGAACTTACTACTGGTGTTGATGTCCCAAAAGCTTAAAAAAGGCCACTTTATCATCTGATAAAAAATGGAATAAAAAGGACTCTGATCTGCAAGCATTGTCAAGAGTATAAAAAAAAACAGAGGGCTTTCACGTGCCACTTGGACAACTAGTTTATGACCCACAGCCATTCTTTTCAGCTAAAAGCCAAGAGGTAAATGCAAGCCCTAAGTAAACACAAAAAGCTTGCGTGTCCAAACTGTGTTTCACATGAAAAAACGCGTTTCAACATAATACTTGGTGCAAACTTTTTCACGTGAACGCGGTTTGCACCGCAGGGGCTAATTTAAAACAATACCAGATTAAAAGAGAAGGTAATTAGAAAAGAGGATTTACCAAAGGATGCTGTATGGAATGTGGTAAGGTTGTTAAAAACACTCTTGCCTCCTGAGATTATAGTCTTTCCCTTCCCATCTCCGATGAACATTAAATTCCATTTCTTCCTCCCAACTTTCAAGTTATTCTCTTCGTACCTGAGAAAAAAAAAAAAAAACTTTTCACATCTTACTCAGTAGATTAAGGTTTCAATTATCAGATCATTTCTCAAACATTATGAAACAATGCATGATGAACTCATTTCTCTGAAAAAGAAAAATCATGAAAAGGGCAAACACTCATCAATGGTATTTTTTCACATAATCATAGCTTCATGCATGATTGCGGATTTGTTTTTTTAAAAAAAAACAAAAAGTCAGTTCCTCCAAAATTGTAGGGGTATTTATGTCCTTCACTCATAAAAAAGCAACGGTAAAAAATAAGAACACGAACCAAAAGCCCAGGAACTTTCAAAAAGTGGTTAATTTTTTACCGAACTTTACCTTCCTGCCCTCACGTAAATTACAGTTCGCCGAGTACTATACTCGGGCGCCTTTTTTATCGCCTCGGATATTGTCTTGCACGTTCCATTCCCATCTCCCGACACGATAATATCGGCATGTATCGCCGGTACTGGCACATCCAGTAATTTCCTGTCTCTCCTCCCTAACCATCTCGGGAAATTCTCCTCATACGATATGTCTTCATTCTCCGTCAGTAGTCTCCTCTTATTCTGTACCGGCACTCCTGAGAAGTCGTCTCCATTTGCCGATGAGAATATTGCCAAACAATTACTGACCAGCTCCGTCAAATCCTTCAACCTCCCCGTCATCTGATTCTTAACAGCTCCGTTAACTCCATCGAATCCCTCCGAGCATGTGTCCTGGTTCGTCAACGCCGCGCTCAGCCACGTGACTACATCAGCCGGCGATCCGCCACCAGTTCCCCCGCCGTGGGATGGTGCGACGGTGGAAAGAGAGCGAGAGAGAGCGTCTATGGAGTCATCCAGTAGCTCGAGGCAATCATCAAATGCTGACCGTACACGTGTCTCCATATTGACATAGGAGATTGCTGAGGATAGGTACAGAGCTTTGCTGAAGTGTTGCAGAGTCATGTTGAAGGAAATGTGAACCAAGTCTGACTCGGACGCACTGACTGAGCCGGGGAAGTCGAGGAGCGAGCTGACACAGAGATTAGGGAAGCGAGTTTTGCTGCAGGTCTTGGAGATGGCCTGGGTCGGTTTCCGGTGAGTAAGACTGCTCGGGTCGGGCTGACCCGATGCCTTGGTCCGAATCCCGAGGAGGAGCACGGCCGAAGCAGCAATCAATGCGATGGAGAAGATGGCAAGGAAGATGATTCTCTTTTTTCTCGTTGGGGAAACCGGTGACGTGGCAAGTTGTGGCTCGTTCATATTAAATGAAGTACCGGATCCTTCTCCCGGATCGGATTCTGTTGGCCCGAGCCTCCCATGATCCATTTTAGCTTCCTAAAATCTATATAGCAAGGCAAAGCGAGAGCGCCTAGCTAGAAACACGAGAGAGAATGTGAGAGTCTTTTAATGAACAAAGATACACCAAGGACCCTTTTGCAAGAACTAAAAATTCGAGGTCTAATCTACGCACAAACACAAGATTACATGTATCTATTATACAGAGAAACGCGGGGTTTTCTTAAGAAGAAGAAGAGAAGTGGGATTTGCTTACAAGGAAAAATGGAGGTGTCAAATATGGAGGAATGTGTGTGTTTTTTGCATAGGAAGATGGGTTTCGTGCGTACATAAATATAGCAGCAAGAGAGAGAGGGGGTGAGAGAGGTTGGTGTGGAGTCTATGTCTAAGGAATTAGCTGGCTTCTACTTCCCACTTCTCACTTCATGCCCATTGTTTGTGTTCTAGAGAGTGTGTTTGTGCTTTTTTGTATGTCATGCAAGGCTACTTTTATTGCTGTTGTTTCCATTTTTTTTCTATTTTATTTGCTCGCTATCTTTTCATTTTGTTTATTCATGAGGATTAGGGAGATGGGAGGAGAGAAGGGGCGATCCAAGGTGGGTTTGGATCGTTGATGCCATTAGAGAGGAGATTAGATCCTTAACCTTTAAGATTGAGAGATCCCTTCTCTACAATTTTATACTATTTTTCCTGTTTTTTTTAGAATCTGTAATGTATTACAAGGAACAAAAGACACGTACATTGAGCTTTCTTACATGCGTGGAATCCATGTAGTGAACAGGACAATTTGAGTGATTATGTGTCTTCTTGGGAATTTTGCAATATTTAACGGTCAAGTTTGAATTATGCTTCTCTTGAGTCCAATCCCATGACGCTCACCTTCTTTAATGTCAAAAAGAAAAATCATTTGTAGTCCCTCTAGTTATTACATTTGGTTGGATCAAACCTCTACTTTAAATTCTCTTTGTTTCGTCCAAAATTCAATACAAATTGAGCACTTGGACCGATTCCATAGATGATAACATAATCAAATGAAGAGATTCAGACCACCATCTCGACTAGTTTTATATTAATGTTCTAAGATGCAAGTCATTTCAATTTAAAATTTATGCAAGTCCATAATTATATTGTTTTAAATTGTTAATTTAATTATAAAAAAAATAATAGGATTCAAATTCATGATCACTTGATCAAAGAGACTTTGTGATGCGAGACATAAACTAAAAACAACAACAAAGAACACGGAATTTTGATGTGAGAAAGAGACTACAAATACGAGTCCCAAATTCACATGTTATTCTCTTTATAAATAATAATACAGAAGTATACCTCTGTCGGAGGTTTACAAAGCCTTAAATAAAATAAAACTTTAAATAGAAAAGAAATCCTACTTCAACTAAAAAACAAAATCCAAAATTACAAAGGAAAAAAATATAAAGTCCGAAAAACAAATCCAGAAATAACAAGGAAAATCACAAAAACTACAAAAATCAGGGGCCTGGATAAATTTCTGATATTTAAAGATCCGACGGTCTGTGTAGCGATGTTGTGGCTACTATAGAAAAATAACCTCCGGAAACTCCTGTAAAAAATTTAGCGTGATCCAAGAGTCAGATAAAAAAATATGATCCTTTCGAGCTGTCATTTTAGCCTAGCGGCAACCATACCTCCTCTTGGACCTAGTCATGTCTCATCGATCTATAAATACATATGTTAGGTCATTCATGTAATCTGTCTGGGATATATTTCATCTAGTTGTGGCAGACCCACACGTGACTGCACAAAATCACTTATTATCGCAAGCCCGACTTCTTCACTTCGATACTATTTTAAAAAATCATCTCGGCTCAAGACTTAAGTTGCCGGGAAGGTTTTATGCTAGCCAACTGACACCTTTAATTAGAAATGAAGGGGTTGGTTTGATGTTATTTAAAATATAGAGGTTTTATGACACAGCAAGTAAATTAGAGGGACCATAAATTTTTTTCTATACTTCCATGGATGCTTTAGCTTTGGCCAGTCTGAGTTCAGTGGATGCGAGACTAAAAAACAGAGAAGTGTTATGACGAACATGCAAGCGTTACATATAGTGCGAAATATATGATCACTTCATAGAATTAATTAACAATCTAATCTAATGTTAATAAAATTAAGGTAAAGCAGCCTACTAATCTTCTTTTTTAAGTTATAATTAAGAACTTATATTATCTTTTAGATGGTGCTTATTGTTATAGTTTAGGTGAAAAGGCATATTTCCAACTAACAATAAGGTGGGAACAATTTTTTTTTTAATATTCATCATAGTATTACGTCATATGTACATCATAACATAAGGTTTTTTTATTTAAAAAATATAAATTATTTTCGAATATATTTCTTTTTTCAATTATGGGGTCTTTTTTTCCACTGTCACATGTACTGTTTGTACTATCAAGTAACAACTGGAATTTTTGGACGTTGACTGACAGCTTCCCATTTTGAAAAATACAGTGATTTAGAATTATCATAAGATTTTCATTTTTTTTATTTTAATTCCAGATTTCCCTTTTATTTTGTTGTGTATTAATTTAGTGATTTGATTTCGTGTATTAATTCTTCAGTCGTGAAAAATTGAGAAAAAGCGCACCCAGGTTCATGGTTTAGTAGTCCTGTAGGGAATTCTCTGTCTTTGCACCCTAGATTCGAATCTTAATGTATATGTCTGTCACCCCTGCGATGTCTTAGCTGTCTACTGAGCTTGCAGGGTGTTCGGTGAGTTCGGGAATTAGTCGTGGTACGTGTAAGCTGGTCCGGACACCCCAAATTATATATATATATAAAAAAGAATTGAAAAAAAGCTACATGGTGAAAAAAAATTGTGTGGTAGCACCAGCCACCAGCTATCATGCTGGCTAGCTATACCTATATATCTTCGTCCAAAATTGAAAGCCCTTTTTTTCTTCTGCATTCAGTGCAACTCAATAATACTATATGTTCATGAAATGGATTTAACCTTACGTACGAACTCATGAATTTTTGCGAGTAAAAACTATAGCAGAATTGCCAACTCATGAGATTATTTGCATTCAACATCATTAATAATATATATGGAATAGCATTTTATCGTTACCATTATGTTATATATATGCACAACTTTGGTTTCTATTTCTCTTTTAAGTGTTTTTTAAAGTATTTTTAACTTGAAAAAGATATTAAATTCATATTTTTTTAATGGTTTTGATGTGTTGATATTAAAAATTAAAAAAAATCTCTAAAAAAATCATTAATCTGATGTATTTTTAAACAAAAAATTAGTATATACAATTCTTAAGCAATCATAGGCCATCTTGTTTGATATTATGATGTAATATTTTTTTAAAAGTATTTTTTATTTAAAAATATATTAAAATAATTTGTTTTAGATTTTATTTTTTTGATATCGGTATATAAAATTTATAAAAAAACCACTAAAAACATATTAAATAAACTTAATATTTTTTTTAAATAAAATGTACTTTTAAAAAAAAAAACCGAGCAGAACACTATCAAATCATGGGCATGCAATTAGTCAAAACAATCAATCAATTTTGCAGTACTGCCACTTAATTGACTTGCAAGATATTTTAATGACTGTAGATTAATTGCAGTCATAGTTACAATCATTTTCACAATAGCTTCAATGATATTAAATTAATGCCTTCTATTTTGGTTTATAATTCAATACTGGGAGCGTTAATTAATTAAAAAATGGACGCACCAAACCAGGAACAAAACTGGCTTCAGGAATTTAATCATATGGTATTTATTTATTCATGCAGGCCAGGGGACCAGGAGCTGCATTCTGTGTGCCTTAGCCCTTAGCTAGCTTCTGTCATGAAGGGCAACAAGCTAAGGACAATTATTGCATGCCCAAAAACATATCAAAGAGCATTGACTCGTTTCTGGAATTAAAAAATTATATATAATCATATTTTTTTTTATTAAACAAAGGCTTACAAGAACGTAACTAATATTTCAGAGCAATGGAAGCGCGGGAAACATAACTAATGTTAACTAATTGTAGAAACGTAAGTCTTTTTCGCTTGGTAAGAAAGAAACTATAATGATCCCACTAATTGGCAAAGAATCATAAAAAAATTTATATAATTGAGAGCTAATTAAAGTCATAAAGAGTTTTTAGTTAGATTAGTGTATTACATTATTACTGAATTTTTAAGTCAAAATTATCATCAATTTGATTTCTAACCATAAATAATCATGCGTTTTCTTAACCTTTGAACAATGTAGGGCGAGTCTGGCTAGAGTCTGGCTAGCCATGCATGTTTCTCAACTCGTTTTTTCGGGCTTTTTTATTTTATTTTTTAAATCGTAAGTATTCAGACCGGTTTACACATATCTTGGTTAATATTTTTGTTCGTGTAGATCTTATTTTCTAATAATAACAATGTTTTAATCCTTAGTTTTGTAAAAGCTAAAATAATTTTTTTTATTTATTTTGTAAGAAAAAAATTATCTCATAAATAACAGTTTTAATCAAACACATATTAAAATCGTAATTAAAAATATTTTTTTCATCCTATTCTTTTTAAATCGTAACAGTAAAATTTATCACAATGTCTAACACATACTTAGAGCGTGTTTAGTATTGTGATAATAATTATTTTTTAAAGTGCATTTTGCTTGAAAATACATTTAAATAATGTTTAAGATTTATTTTTGACATCAGCACATCAAAATAATTTAAAAAAATTAATATTAAAAAAACATTCAAAATTTTTAAAAACACATGGCCAACCACGTTTTCAAACAAGCTCTAATAGAAATGAGATCTACACAAGTAAAAAGACTAATTAAGAGTTAATTTGAGGAAATATATATTTTTTTAAAATGTGTATAGAAAAATATTAGCAATAAAAACCGTAATAATAACAATAATTTTTTTTTTAGATTAACGCGGATGTTCAGGCCAGCTTACGCGCACCTCAACTAATCTCACGGGCCCTGAAGTTAACAACCATGCAAGTCTCTAGTAGCTCTGAGATTTATGTGGAACTCGAATTAATAATTTCTAAAAACCAAATTTAAAATTTTATCAATTAAACTCCTTCCTCTCATTCTTGTAATGATAGCAACAATTATTTTACATTGTTGTTGCTGGGCGATAATATTTTCACTTTTAACCTAGAATTCGTTAAGTTACACTTCTTTGTCATTAATTATATTATGCAGTGAAGCGACTTTTCAAGAGCAAGAGGTGGACATATATAATTGGCTTAAATAATTTTCAACAGATAATTAAGGTGGGTCCCCTGAAATCCACCGACAAAATTCGGTGTCGATTCTTAAAGACAAGAAACTATTTCAGCATGTAGTTGAGGAAAGGTGTAAATTTAATGACAATGAATGTGTAATGTTTCTTGCTGCTGCAATATTCAATGTTGGATTTTTTAATTGAGAATTAAATTACAATTTATTGACTTTAATATATTTTCTTTATCGATCGGGGGATTGAAGGGAATATTATAACATATTGTTTTTTTAAATGTTGTAAGGACCATCTATATTTGATAAATGAGAATAAAAGATGTTCTTAATTTATTCAAACTTAAGGAGTAGGTTTGGTGGTTAAAAAAAGATTTATTTTCTTCCCAAGCTTGAGTTTAATCTGATATAAAAATAAAATATTTTAGATGTTCAAGAAATAATTAGTGATATTTTATTATTTTTATAGATAATTATTATAGAAAAATAACTTTTTTACAATAAGATCTACACAAAATCAAAATATAATTATAAAGATAAGGTTTATATATCAAAATACAATTACAAAGATAAAGGTTTATAAAACCACTTTTTTTGTTCTTTATATTTGTAGCAAATCGTCATCTTGGCTATTTTGCTTTAAATTTGTCTAAATTAAAGTAAAAATAATAAAATCTCCGTTAATTTACTCCAATCAATAATTATGCTGTTAGAAAAGGTCCAAATTGAACTTTTTAGAAAAACCGAGACTAAATTGTATTTTTTTGAAAAACTGCCCAGCAGTCTCAATACGAAGGAGCCTCTCTGTCCAAACTACCGTTGAGGTGATTGGGACGAGAAATTATGGTGAGACGGTGGTTAACAGCAACAACACATGGAGGACGAAATTTTACAAAAATGTTCAATTAAGTATTCATTTTCTTAAAGGTGCAATTTAGTCCTTTTAAAATGGCCTTTTTGACATCAGTAATTGATTGGGGCCAATTGATCAATAAGACCAAGTCAGAACTGCAGGAGGAAAGGGCACTTTTGACCGCAAACATAGGGAGAAAAGGGTCATTTTCCAAATTAAGATCATGCAAGAATTTGAGCACCTTGATCATGTATATATTTTAATTTTAAGAATAAAACATTTTTAAGCTAATTTCTATAAACTCTAGCTGATCCTTAAGCAGGTTTTCCCACTAAAATTCATACATTCTCAAAATATTTCTTTCATTTCAAAATCTTTTAAATTCTAGAACCCTCAATCTCAAATTTAAAATTCTAAAATAATAATCATCTCAGACCCAACTAAGGGTAAAATCATGTTCAAAGCTTGAGTTTGCTTAATCAATTCCAAAACAATGTTATTTTATTTTTTAAAAAGAAATAATATTATTTTTAATAAAAAAATTAAAAAATTTCTAAAATTAAACTCATCAAGTCATGCTTAAATTTAGTTTAATAGGTCGAGTTTGACTAGTCAACCAATATTTGATTAAGTAAATTTTTTAAACCAATTAAAAATAAAACTTAACTAGGATCACATAAATTTGTGGGAGAAAGTAATATAACTTAGAATACGTTTGGGAACGCAATGCAAACCGCGTTCTCAAAAAATTCAAATTTTTTTTTTACTAAAATTTAATATGTTTTGTATGTTTTAGATCGTTTTGATGTGCTGATATCAAAAATAATTTTTAAAAAATAAAAAAACATTATTGATATGTATTTTGGCATGAAAAGTTATTTGAAAATCAACCACAACCACACTGCCTAATACTATTTTAGTATACTCCTCGTAATATAGGATACTAGAACGAACATTCAATTAAATTATGTACCCAACATATATAGTCGTGCTAAAGTTCATCTTACTGTGTGTTTGTTACTGTATTAAATATTATTAAATTGTACTAAAATAATATCTTTTAGATTTTTTTTATTTTACATATAAAATTATTAAAAAATATTAATTCAATAATTTTCAAACAAGACATGTTTTTAAAATGCATTCAAGTGTAATTTGAAACTAAAAAACAAGTGGTCTTTAATTAAATTTTTTTAAAAGAGTAATTTACAGAAAATATTATTATTTCATGAACGGTTGTCAAGATCATCTAGTTGGATTTCTACATTAATGTTCATGCTGAAGCTAACACAGCACAATCTTGTAATGTTACAACGAATCTTCTTCAAGATACTTGAACCAATTATTTTGAAAGACTGTTGCATTTCCCATGATAGAGCAGAAAATAGACAAATGATGGTGTGGAAAACAACAATATTCAGCAGGAGGCAGCCATCGATTTCTCTTCT
This sequence comes from Populus x sibirica, assembly GCA_019202695.1. Taxonomy (NCBI): domain Eukaryota; kingdom Viridiplantae; phylum Streptophyta; class Magnoliopsida; order Malpighiales; family Salicaceae; genus Populus; species Populus x sibirica. Next base: position 96,816 of record JAGMVL010000184.1, read on the forward strand.
TGCACAAGAACTGCTACGAAGCTGTGCTTGTAGAGGTTTTTCTGCACACAAGAACGAAGACAACAAGTTGACGAGTGATAGAGAGAATAAAAGAGACAGGGCACATGGACGCAAATGGATGGCAACGAAAGCAACTCATAATTTAATAAGCATGTGCCATTGTGCCTCCTCCCATGGTGGTGGGGAACACGAAGCAAATATGCAGAACTTATCACATGATTTGTTACTTGATTTGCTTCGATCGTCCATGAATATCACTGTCTTGTTTCCGAATGATCAAGACACAATGATTTTTAAGGTAAAACACATCGTATTTAGAGTATTGAAAGTTATATCCATGGAAGTTGACGACGATATCAGTATCCCATATCCGGTCTTCCAAAATTGAGGGCTTGGAGAATTTAAAGAATTTATAAATCTTTTTTATATATATATATAAATTCATGAATAATATATAATATTCACCATTTATTCTGAGGTCAAAGTCATCAATAATTGGGCTGAATCAGATCCATAATACAGCAACAGGCTAGCTACATAGATATGACCTCCTTGACGATGGCCCCCGAAGTTGATTTTTATTATATATTAACGATTTAGATATTAGTTTAACAATTTGGTAAAATTATTTGTTATGGATACTCAGAAATTAGATTTTACTTACATTTGGAACAAAATACGTACATATCCTTTTATATAAGGCTGATATTTGACGGGAATTCTTTAAATATAACTCAATCATCACATGAAAAACTAGTAAAATCTTATTAAAACTTGTTGATTTTTTAAAATTTCTTTCAAAATAATACCACTTATAAAATTATTAAGTTAATCCGAATCAACTCCTCTGATTCATTGCTTGTCTTGAATCGACCCAAATCGGTTTAAAAAAAACTATGGGTATTTAGATGACTATGGCAATTGCAATGCCAATCTTTTTTAATGCAATTTTCCAAGTCCCAGATTGTCATTTGACCAATGATAGATAGATATTGTAGGTCCAAAAGCGAACATCATCAGCACTGTTCTGAGGATAATTAATTCAATTAATAACCACTCAAATCAATTTAGTAGTGGCCAATACTTTCATTACAAGCCTTAAACAAGACATTGATTGTTGCAAGCCTTTAAGTTTTCAAATTATCATTGTCATCCACAGAGAAGGAAAGAAAGAAACAATTGCCCTAAATTAGTAGGATGTGTTTTGTATTGTGGCATAAAGTATTGTTTTTAATATATTAAACTAATTCTTTTTTAAAAAAAATTATTTTTTATATAATTATATCAAAATCATCTAGAAATACTAAAAAAAAATACTAATTTGATACTCTTTTCATGTTAAATACACTTTTAAAATCCATAAATTTCAAAGGAAAAAACAAATAGGCTTTGTTGATCTTATAAAGTGTTCATTGATTGAACTTGCCGACACCATATTTAATTTCCATATTATCCTTGGAGAATTAGTCCATAAAGGTAAATTACATTTAATTATTCCACATCAATTATTTAAAACTCACCCTGACTCGACGAGTTGTTTTATGATTTGAGTGACTTGGCATTTAGGCCAAGTTAGAATTCAGTAAAAATAGAAGGAGAACTAATTATTTAGTGTCACTCAGTTAAAAACTCAAGTTGATCCGTGATTAGATTATTCTTATAAAATTTCAATGAAAATGAATTGATTTTTTTTCTTGTTTTTTAAATTATTTTTTTGAAAATTATTTTTATTTTTTAATATAAATTAAAAATAACTAGATTGACCCGAGTAGATGTATAATCCAAAACTTATCCTGCACCGATACTAGATCGGTTATAGTCATGAGCAACTGGCATGCACCAAGAAACAAATTATGAGCAAGTGGTGGCTCGTGCACCCGTATAAAGTATGTACCAACCTACTCGTCTAAAGCAGCCTAAGTTACTTGCGAAGAACACAGCACTGCCAACCACACCGACAAAGACATACCTTTTCCATTATAGACAAGTCAATATTTCCAGGACGTGATCATAAAATGTTTATGGAAAGAGAGGCAGTGATTAGAGGGCCCTTGAGAACTGGTTAGACTGTCACACAGTTCAATTTGTGAACACAATTGTGTTATCCAATTTGAAGATAATTATAGCAAGAGATTAAGCAGAATTGAAGACGTATAAGGCTCACATTCACGTACAGTTAAGAAGCAAGAGGTTAAATCAATGGAGGTTAAGACTTCTTCAAGTGTTGTTGGTTTAACAGACACGAATGCATGTGGACATTATTGATTGGACTGCTTTCTCTGACTCAAAGATTACTACTTTTTATCTCTGGTAGAATTTTCTCTTCTAGGGTTCATTTGTAGTGATGCCTTGAAAGGAAATGATTTCATTACATTTCCAGATGTAATTTTTATTATAATTAATGTACATGTCGACTTGAGATGTTAGTTTATGATTCGATCAAAAATCTTAAAACAACTTGTTTGCATTAACTGAGGTGTTGGTCATTAGACTATAGTTTTAAAATCCGATCCAGTCCGGTGGGTCAATCCGGGGTTAGAACCGGGCTGGGTTTGTGAAAAAACAAGGAAAGTTCAAAACCTGGCTGACCCGGTGATCCGGCAAAACCAGATCAAAACCCGTTGATTTTTTTTTTACTAAAACAGCGTCATTTTAATTTATAAAAAAATTAAAATTGACTCGAGTAACCCGATCGAAACCTAAAATTTAAGCAGAGTTGATTACCAGATCGGGTTTAAAAATACTGCTGGATCCACATAATTGATAAGGGCCTTGAAAAGTAGTGCAGGGAGACGAAAGCTTGATAACTTAAAACTCGTTTGAAGCAGATCATCAAGTGATTTTGGTACGGCATCCTTCTTTTCCTGTCGTGTATGACCTTCCAAATCATTGAAGTGAAGATCTACATTTCGTTGGCCTATCATGGCGGGAGTCTAGCTATCAGGTGACCAATCTCAATATCGCTGATCAGAATTTCCAGACCTGATGATTTAACGAAGGGGATGGTGCTACTTTCTACCGTGAGTTCCATTCCTTGACATAATTATTAACGAAGCAAAATAAGTGATCTGTGCCATTGTCCCCTTTGTCTTCGTAGTAGGGCAGCTCAAGATTCTTCGTCATCTGGGTTTGGGTGGCAATCATCTATAAATTGAGAAGAAAAAAGAAGGGAAATTGCCAAGAGACAACATGTTTATGTACTAACATATATAGGAAAAAGAAGGGAAATTAATTAAAATGCAATTCCTGGAAATTGCCGGGGAAATTATGCTGGATGACCAAGACAGGGGCCAAGATTAGCCCTTGGGGTGCCATGAGGGTCCACAGTTGCAGCTGTTTATCGTCGTTTTCTGGATTAGTTGTCAGTTCTTACTTGACTTCAGCATGGGAATGTATTTCAAGAGAGATCGAACATGGACCTCGACATTTTATCTTGTTTGGAAGGGAATGAAACTGGATGGAAAGTTCCTATAAGTAAAAGATACGCTCTCCAACGTTGTTATATCAGCGTATTAATCTGAAAAAACCCGTAATTTAAAACCTAATCGATGAAATCCAGCTGATTTGATGTAATTTTTGTATGAGTTGCACACCAAAAAAACAAAAAAAAAAACTATCTGTGTGTAAAATGAAGAGTGTCATTATCAAAATCATAATTTAATTAATAATGCAAGCTGGCATATGAAGCTTTATTTCAAGATGAAAACGATGGTCAGACGTTAACAATTCCTTCTTATCGTCACCTGGCCTTGCTTCGTCTTCTTCAACAAGGATGGATAAGGATGTTCAACATATATTTTAAACAAGGATGGTCAGGAGGGGAATGATGCCATTGGTTCTTGCTAGAGAGACCTGCAATTTTCAGTTGAAAAGTGCTAGAAAACAAACTTCATCAATTTTATTTTTCTTTTTTGGAATCAATCACGATATATTCAAGCAATTTGTCCATTGTTTTTTTCTTAATTTATCTTTGATGTGAGTCCTTTTCACCAATCCTGCATTAGATATTGTTTTGGCTTCACTGTAGTTTAATCGAATGCAACAATCCTTCATTTCTTTGTTATCGTATTGTTGTATTCGCGAAAACTTTCTTCCTAATACCCTTTCTTTGATTTGAAATAAAGATAATAATTTAAAGAATAAACTTAATTACCACTTAATACCCTTTCTTCCTAAGCCGGGAGGGACCTACAGCAAGCTTTGAGGGAGCTTGGCACCTCCAAGCTTTATAGTTTTCTTGACTGCAAATCCTGGTTAGAATTTTCTAGTCCCACCCTTGACGGCCAAATCAATACAAAACCTAGTTAACTTGAAACCTGAATCGGGTAGGTTTCATAAGAAATAAAAGGAACTGATCTGATCTTCTGTGATTCAATCAAAAACTTAGATTAACTTGCAATTCAGTTGTGTTTATACTAGTTAAAAACTCGTTGAATTTAAAAAATATTATTTTAATTTTAAAAAAAATAAATTAATTAACTTGTATCCACCTGTTAAGAGGGTGTTTGAAAGTGTGATAACGGTTGTTTTTCAAAGTTCTTTTCGCTTAAAAATATATCAAAATAATATTTTTTTTATTTTAAAAAAATTATTTTTGATATTAGCATATCAAAATAATTTTAAAACACCAAAAAATACTAATTTAAAACCAAAAAAAATTAAAAAAATAAACCAGTGTCTTGCACCTTGTTGACTTTTGGATTCAACAATAATGGAAAGGAAAAAATGTAACAACACACACCAATTATTGTTGCCTATACTGTGAGCCTTAATTTGTCTTGATTATTGATAGGATCTGCATGCTCTCAAATCAGTAATAATAATAACACAATTAGTGGCATGCAAATGATTTTTATAATGGGATAAAACATAATTAATTTTCAATGCAATACGGAAGAAAAAAAGAGGAAGAAAACAATTAAATTAAATACTCTATTAAATTATCCATCAAGCACACTGTTCATCGTGCTGAAATGAACCTAAATTTACTGTATTGAAAATGTTGATTTGAAGCCTGAATTGAGGCTCCATATATCCTGACAAAAATGGTGTGGTGTCGCAGTCCCCACCCTATCACTTGTTTTGATGGGCAATCTCCTTGGCACACAAGCATGTTTATTTCATTTCTTAAATTTAATTTGCATAAGAAACATATAATTTAATTTGATTGATAAATTAATTAAATGTTGTAGAATAATATAAATTACATCTTGAGATCTCACCTAGCAGCTTAAGCTTTTTGGTTGAATTGGTTCTTTGACATGGTATCACACATTTAATGACCAAACGGTCACGAGTTCGAATCTCACAAATCCTCATTTATATGATAAAAATTAAACATAAGGTAATGTGAGCATGTGCAAGTTTAAAGATCAAAGGATTTTCACTTGAAAAGGTGTATTGTAAAATAATATAAATCATATTTTGAGATTTCACCTAAGAGCTTAAATATTTGGGTTAAATTGGTTCTTTTAATATTAAAGTATTTGCATGCCCTAATAACCGGTTTACAGATGTGAAAACAAATGAATTTGCTTAAGAAATATTTTGTATTTCGTGTGTATATAATAAATTGTCTATAAACCCTACTTGATCCGTCTCCATCAACTCTTATACTCCTTGAAAAAACTCCAACTTGAACACAAGATTTATGATCACCACGAGCTGCAACTCTGACAACCTTGTAGTCTTCTTCTCTGGAATCAAAGCCAAATCCTACGCCGAAGCTGAGCTTGAGACGTCCATTTGATCTTCACACTAACGGAGTGGTGGAAGAATCCTGAATTGCCTTGTTGCAGGGCTCCATAAGACATATTTATCATATAATATTTCAGCACAGACCAAACCACGACGAGCACCAGTAAAATCCATGGTGTGATCTCTTGGCTTATAAAACTTTCTTGGCTTCGTTGCTCTGAATTTTCTGTGGTAGCTTCATTCTTATACTCCTCTTGTCTAATATTCAGCTTATCAGGAAGAAATTATGTGCTGATTTTTATAGCTCAATTTTAGAACTTAGTGATGTCTAACATATGTAAAAGAACAAATGGATAGTTTTCCCAAAGAGCGTTTGCTATATAAAAAAACAGAAAAAAAAAAAGCAGGAGTTGCTGTTACTTGTGCTACAATCAGAAGAATTGTATAAGAACACTCTACTCCATCCGTAAAGATAGCCAAAAGCTCCACAGGCTGACTTCAAATATCCAGGATGTTGTCACTAGCTAGATCACAGGTTTGATAACGATAAAGAGAGAGGCAGCACTGAGAACCAAATTTGATGATTGCTCCATGTTAGCTACGGGAAGAGATAAAACAAACAAGATACAAGTCCACAAAATCATGTAAGCATGGAGGGAATACAAAGCATAGAGGAAAGTGATAGCAGACCAAAGAAGCAATGAGAGGATTCTTTAAAACAGATTGCTCTCTAACAATCATTGCCTCTAAGTTGAATGAAGAACAGTTAAAATGTCACCTGAAAAAAGCAGAACCAGCTAACATGATCGGAAATGTAGACAATCAGACTAACACCTCACGCATATAACTCCTGCCAACACTGCCTGTCTCTCTAGACGACTGAAACCAAGCTCTCTGTATGAATAGAGGCCTGACAGAGAGAGAATTGTCGCTGGAGTTGAAGCATTCTAAGACTTGATTGATTCAAATCAAAGAAGAACATCTTATCATAAACATTAGCTTCTTGAAATATAACTTCGCTGTCGCTGCATTTACCAAGTGGCCTTCCCAATGAGGCAGGAAATGCACAAGAAGGAATCGTAAACACTTTTGACCAACACCTATCTTCACCGCTGCCATTGAGGATCCACTTAATCTGCCTCCAAAAACCCTTACATCTTGTAAACATGATGAGAATCAAGTTTGCAAAGTTATGGCAGAGTCCAATTGAAAGTAAACAGAATAGGATTACTTAAGGAGTTATGAGTTCTATTTATAATCAACAATATTATATTTCTCTTAGATTAGGATTATTATTAGTAATTGCAATTTCTTTTTATTAGAACTCTTCATTTAATATCAAACAAGAAACTTTTCTAAAATTCTCTCTTCCTTCTTGAATTTTCATCAGAACACCTCGATGGAATATGAGAATCAAGACAAGAATTTGCTCGGACCTTTACTATCTTATAATCTTTTCCTTCAGGGCCAAACCCAAAACCGTGAATTGTGCAGTTGCCCTTAACATCCACTGAGTTGTGATTTGTTTTGTCTCGGCTTTGCCATCTGCTGGTTTGTTTGGGACTCCTAGTTTTGTTTGGTGAGTCTTTAGTTCTTGTCCTGTTGTCTTCTGCTGCAGTTCGTATTTCTCTGCAGCTATCTCTTGTATTTTGTATTCTCCCACTAAGTTGGCTTCATGTACACTTTGCTGCTTATCTATTCTGATATTGGCTTATAAATAAAACAAAACAGTTCGAAACCTAGTAAGACTTACAGGGCCATAATTGTAATCATTTGGTGCATAAGAGATTCGAGAAGGCATGGAAATTCTCCTTGATGTCATGGTCGTCCAGGGCCTGTATGCCTCCTTGCAAAGTTGAAATATTGATAGGTGAACATTAAATATTTGAAAATTGGTAGCCAAACATTAAATAAGATTGGAATGTGAGCTGGTGTGGGCAGTGGACATCTTTGTCTTGTTACACTTGTACCCCATTAATAAACAAGTATAAGCTTTTGATTTCATAACATATCCAGCAACCTTTTAGGATTTCTTGCGGCGGTTCAACCCAAACATATATCAACTGTATAAGCCAGGGCATGCTGGAGAATTCTTTCCTAGAGTCACAAGAGGCCCACCGAACACTGCCTGGGTGGACCAAGCTGGGTTTGATTCAATACTGTAATGTCTCTATGTCCAAAAAAGTGACACAAGTCCATGATGATAGGAACATTGGAGAATCTGGAGATTTGAAGCCTTGCAGTGGATGCCAAATTAAGAAACACAGAGCAAACAAAAGATAGGGTAAAACAAGTTTCTTAGTACAAGAGAAGCCACAAGAAATCAAGCATGTTGGAAGATTCCTATGGCTCCCTTGAGGCTCAATTTCAAAGAAGATTCACAATCCAACATTGCACTATCACAGACAACATTAGAGGAGCCAATAGAGCAAAACCAACAAGACTATTTTATAAGGCATCAAAGCAGCCAAAATGAGAAGGGCAAACACACTCCATGATGAAAAAAGCATGTGCTAGTAAGCTCATTTTGGTTCACTTCACTTCAGTTATCACTGTAAGCAAGTCAAAATTAAAGCACTAGTCCCTAAAAAACACAAAAAAAAAGAAGCTGAGTTATTATTATCAAACTACATTACTTCATAGTAGTTGATGATAAAATCCTACCCCAAACATATATTTATATACCCTTGGAGTCAGACTCCAGATTCCAGACTCCAATTAGACCTCACTAAGCACCTCCTCTTCTATAACCCGATGATCATGTCCTGCACTCACTGGAACTAAACTTTCCACATAACTGTGAATGTCACATGAGTAGGTAGCTTCACAAATATGCAGCCTTCTGTAATTTTGATTACTTGGATCACACAAGAAAAATTGAGTAAACTGTCCATCCAATTTCCTCATTATCAATCCAGTCTCATTTGTAACACCAACAGGGTATCCAAGAGCATTTAATTGAAGAGAATTCAGTTTAGTCCAATACTTACCATCAGCACCACCATAATCATCCCATACACATATCTCAACTCGATCGGTCGCAGCAGGTCTTCCAACCAGACCCTTTGAAGGATAATATGCCAGTGCAAGTAATCCTTTAAACCCCATAATTTTAACACAAACTCCGGCGGAAAACTCAGGTGTTGGTATCTTCCTAAACTCTTCAGTATTCAAATCGAATGACAGTATAAACTTCTGAATACCACCTGATTTTCCAGCACTGTTACCCAACCAATGCAATCCTCCATTAATAACCACGCCGTTGTGTCCTTCATGAATAACACAAGCCCCAATCGCTCTCCCATCAATCACTTTCCAGCAACCAGTCCGCCACGAAAAAACCTCAACCATTACAACAGGTGATTCACCCTTTTCGCAGGCGAAACCCACAATCCTCACAACTTTGTAATCATTCTTTTCCCGATCAAATCCAAACCCAGTTGAGACCATCCAAAAGGGCCCACGAGAATCACTGATTATTGGACTAGGAAGACACGAATACTGCTTCCTAGCAATATTCCACAAAACAAACCCCCTCGCATAACAAGAAGAGATATCAAGACAAACAAGACCATTGCTAGAACCAACAATTTTTGGGAACCTAATTAAGGAGCCCAAAAGAGGAATCTCAACATCAATGGGTTGGTTATTGGTCAGTGAAAAAGAGAAGTTAGACCCGGATGGGTTATGAAAGTGGCGAATAAAAAAGGTGAAATGTCGAGAAGAACGGCGGAGATGGGCGGAGATGAAATCAGGGGAGTTGATCAGAGCAGAAAAGGGTTTAGAAACGGATTCGAAACGGGTTAAAGATTTGATGGGGAGCCTCGATAGGATGTCAGTTAGGGTTTCTTGGGGTAAAGTGGTTTTTTTATCCATTGATCTTCGCTTGCTTCTCATGGGAAGAGAGAAATCTGAGGTGAGAAAAATTGAGGGAAATGGGTTTACATGAGTCCATACATCTATATATACACACACACACACGTGTGTATGTGTGTATGTATATATATATATATATATAGATGATTAATGGATAGGTTTCATCTAAACACATTTTTTATTTTCAGGTTAGATTTTCTTTTCTTTTCTTTTTATGCAATTAGTAAAGTGTTCTTGGGGATTTTTTTGTATATATATAGAAATGTTAATGAGAGTTCAAAGGAGACCTATTGAATTAAGTATTTATTATAAATGGTATTTAATTTTTTTTGGAGTTGAGAAAATCGTATTTAATGTTTATATTTTTTTGGTATTTTTCATGGTAATAAATTATTTTTGTATTGCTTATCACTTTTTCTTTCTGTTTTTCGCTTATAAATATTTTAGTTATATGGCTGTGAATGTTTTCAAACCATATGTCATAAAAATATTCTTAAAAAATTATTATATTGATATTTCGTTTATCTACATTAAATTTTAAATTAATAATCTATGTTTGCAACATATATATTTATAGAAAGACACTTCTTTCGTAGTCAATTCATCCAAATTTAAGTTATCTCACCAATTTGATTAGTCTTGCCTAATGGCTAAAAGCAAATTTGTAATAATAATAATAATAATAATAATAATAATAATAATAATTAACATGATATGAAAAATATGATACAAATTTATATTGTAAAAGTGTAAATAATTTTTTTTAATGTATGGTTCATACAAACAACAAGTAATTTCTTCAATAAAGATACGGTAAATTTGTTCTTGCATAATAAAATCCTATCATGTAAGATCCAAGAAAAAAAATTAAAAATAATTGGTAAGACTTTGCGTGAAAAAAAAAGAGCATTGAAAACAATTATATCTTAACAACTATATTCTCTTGTTGGTCAACATGCTCCAATGAAAATTTATAATATTTTAATTTATATGATGTATTTTACCTTAATGAATAATACATCATTTTTAAATATCATTATGTTTTCTTTTACATATTACTATATTTTTATAAGTTTCACATATTTTTTGTTACACATCATGAATTTCAAAAAGTGAATTAAAAATTTTGTTCCATAATAGATAATTTTTATTTGTTAGAAAATGTTTAAAGCAAGATTATGTTTCTTTCATTCTTACATTATTGATTGAAGAACGAGTTAATAGATACAAGCACTTCTAAAGCTCATGCATTAGTGAATGAATACAAAGATATAAGAATAAGAATTTTATAATAATGAAAATTATGAAAATTGTAATTCTTCTCGGATAAATTTTGTATGTAATGACATTATAAATAGTTTAATGGAATAATAAAAAGTATTTTTTATAAAGCATTTTTTATTTCATGATGTAATAGGAGTAATTTTACAATATTTAAATTTAAAATCATTAATATTAATATATATTTTTAAATTATTTTATAACCTCAATTTCAAAAGCATTCTTAACCAAACACATTAAACTACTTTTTCTTCAACCTCAATTTCAAACACGAGTTTTAACCAAACATCTATTTTTTCAAACCAACCTCAACTAAAAGTACTTTTTATAAAACAACTTTTTTTAAACCACAACCACAACAGCTACCGCAATACCAAACATACTCTAAAAAACTTTTCCAAGTCTGTAAGGTTGGGTTTGTGCTGAAACGATGCGTTTTACTTCTAGGCCAATTACGTAGAAGGAATTAGTAAAAAGCATCAAGAAAGAGGGTGGGTCAAAAACCTAAAAGGTGGAGGTGCGGGGAATCGAACCCCGTGCCTCTCGCATGCGAAGCGAGCGCTCTACCATATGAGCTACACCCCCGTACATGTTGTGATTTCTCATACCAATTTTTATCCTAATTTACTAAGCGTACCTTCTAAATTTACAAGAAAATGCTTTTACACTTTTACCTTATCATAAAAATCATGTTATTGTTTTGGAAAGATGCTAGTTATTTAAATATGACATGATTTTCTAATTTTTTTTTCATTTAATTTTTTTTTTACAATGAAAATAAATATTTACAAGAAAAATACAATATATATATATATTTGACTATATTCATTATATTATTGTTAGCAGACACTATTCTATTTTTTTTAATCTTTCAAATTATTTCCGTTGAAGATTCATATGAGGGTTTTTCTAATCCTTGATAAAAAAATAATTCTTTTAACCAAAACAAAAAAAGGTGGAATCAATAAAGATTTTCTTTTTGATTGAGTTGAATATAATTTTTTTTATATATAATTAAAATAAATATTTACAAGAAAATTACAATTTAATTCTCATGCATTTATATATATATATATATATATATAAACAAGTTATTCTTTTGCAAAATTATTTGCTATTCTTGTGAAAATATCAATCTAGTAAAAAATGAAGTAAAATCTAATTTGATTTTTTTCAAAACATGATTGTCAGTGTTTTTTCTTAAAAGAACTCTTACAATAACATTGATTTATATTTACCCATTTAAAACATAACTCGAATTATAGATCAAATTGAATTTTATAAATACATGGAGGGATTGAAGGTTGGGTTAGGCATTTGTGTACCATTGGCTTGTGTGGCAGGCACAAGGTTGAGCCGAAGGTTAGGTTAAAATTAGGTTTCCGTTGCTTGAAATTCATGTAATGATTTAGATCACGGGTATTTATTACTTAGAGGTCAATTTAGAATTCGAGTGATATGTATATATATATATAAAAAAAAACTAAATCATTTAAGAAAAATAATGTGCATCAAGATATAAATTATTATTTATTATAACAGTGTAATTAAGATTTTATTCTTAAAAAAAAAGAGAAAGGCAATGTACCAAGTGTGAACACCTCAAAACTGTAAATCCCTGAATAAATTCATAAAAATAATAAAAGAAAACATCATGTTAAATGGGGAAAGTAATAATTAAATTATGAAAATGATAATAGCTTTGAGAATTTGAAGTAAAATGTTATAAACTAGTGTTAAAAAAATACAAAACAAATACCTGAAAAATAAAAAACATATCAACACAATGAAATTTTAATGGAAATAAATTTTTCAAAATTGAAAGTACCAATATGTAATTTCATGAAAATATGTAACTTCATGAAATTGAAAGTACTTGTATGACTATAAAATTTAATTTGCTTAGTTTTTTTTCCAGCTTGTTTTTTTATTTTTTTTATTTTTGTTTGGGTTTTGTTTTCTTATTTATTGGGTTTGATTTTATTGGGTTAACCCTCTATAAGTTTTTTCAATTTCATTCCCTTGTAATTTTTTAATCTTTCAAATTTAACATTCATTCTTTTAATTACTGTTTATTTTGTTTGAGATTATTTTTTTTCTCAAATTTCATTCTATTTAGTTGTTTTTTTTTTAATTTTATTCTCATTATTTTTATTGCGTTTTTTTTTTTGCTTTCTGCAAGTTTTTTATTAATATTTTTTTAAACAATTTCATTATTCAAAACTAAATTGATTGATAATTAACCTTTTTAATTGAATTCAAGTTCATGATTCAACGAGTTACTAGTTTTTTTTTGCTTTTTCAAGCCGATGTTTTCTTCTTCTTCTTTGAAGTTTTATTTTATTTTATTTTAATTTTTGTGATTTTTTTCTATTAGATTAGCATTAGATTGTTTGATAATCTAAATAAGCTCAAGTATGTTTTTTTTTATATATATATATTTTCATTATTTTTTTGTCACTTTTTTTTCCATACTATTTAAACTAATTACTCGAGACTTTGGTTTTTTATTAGCCCTCTTTTTTTTTTCTCGGGCACAACACACACACATATACATGTATGTATATATATATATATATATATATATATATAACAACTTCTCTGCTAAGGATGTGGTTTCTTTATTATGAAGGAGAAGAAAAGAAAAAGGATAAAAGTTAGAAAGACGACATTAATTGCAATTGAAAAGCATATTCATAAAAGCAAATATAAATTACAGCTATGGATCTTGAAGGAGAAGACTCCTCGTTTATCAGTCAGTCGACTTTAGAGCGTGTTTGACTCATCATTTATCATTCGACTTTATTGTCGTGCATGTCTCCCTGCAAAGCATGAAGTTGCATAATAAAAAATAAAGAAAATGATAAATTATAATAATTTTTTTTTAAATGATTTTTTTTATTTGCTCAAAATGTCCTTAATATCTTGAAAGTTTTTGTACTATTGAAGGGGGTTATTAAAGGCATTTCATGTATAAAAGGGATTGTTGTAATATTTTTTTTTTATTTTAAAAATTGAATAGTTTTTAAAATTTCAAACTTTTAAATTGTGATAATGTAACTTTAGAATTCTTTGATAAAGATAAAAAAAGAAGAAGAAGATAAAGACGGAGGGGAATATTAAACAGTCAAGTTTTAGTATTAAAGTTAAAAATTAATAATAATAATAATAATAATATAGTATCGATAACTATACTAAATTTATAATATCACCACATGGTCCCTTGATTTATTACATTTGATCAAATAAAACACTCTACTTTGAATTGAATTACTAGTTCTCTCTCAATCAAGGATTTTCTGACCCCCTTCATCTAATTCCATGGAAAATCAAATGGTCGAAGACTAGAAATTGTCTAATAGAGATGCTGATTTGACTTAATTTAAATAAAGTTATTGATGTTATCAAATGTAAAAAGTTTAGGGACCTAATTGGAGTTTTAGCATGGCGAAGTAATAATAAAATGTTCTAGAATTCTCTATAAAACTCCCAGCAGGTCTCCCCGTCTTCACTCCTATAAAACATCCTCGAGCAAGAACCCAAGTACACCTCAACTCACGCCCACCGAGCCAGCTCAGTTCAAGAAAGAGACGAAAACAACCCAAAAATGGCGATAATCTCTGATTACGAAGAAGACCAAACAGACACAAAACCATCATCATCATCCCGTACCCCTCCCAAAACGTCGACGTTTACTGCAACATTTGATCCACAAAACCCCATGAGGATTGTGGAGGGAGTTCTTGATTTCCTGGGGAAAGAGAGTGATTTTCTCGAGAAGGAGACGGCGGAGAAGGAGATCTTTGCGGTGGTGAAGAAGGCAGTGGAGGAGGCGAAGAGGAAGAAGGCGGCGGAGGAGGCGAAGGTGAAGGCAGCGGAGGAGGCGGAGGTGAAGGCGCAGAGTAAGAGGTTGAAGGTGGAGAAGGAGAAGGAGAAGGAGAAGGAGAAGAAGGAGAAAATGGACGAAAACGAGAACAAAGAGGAGAGTGCAAAGGGTAAATGAGAAAAGTGTTTTGTTTAATTTTGTGTTTGCTGTTTTTGTTTTGAGCTGTTTTGATTTTTTGGTTGGTTTTATGTGTTTGAAGTTTGGAAATTTTTGATTTTCTGGTTTGTGTGAATTAGTAGAAGATTGAAGGTGATTGAAATTTAGGAGAACATTTTGGCTTGGAGGGTAAAGTCTGAAATGTTTTTGTGATTTTTCAAATGGGGTTTTACATTTTGAAGGTTTTTTTTATACCCTTCTCTTAGAGGGGTTGTTTGTGTTATGACTGTAATGTCTTTTGGTGTTCTTGATTGTTTAGGAAGTTGAGAATTGAAGAGCAAAAGACTAGTTTCTGAACCATTTGTATCTTCAAGTGTCTCTGGTTGCTGGAAAAGAGGAGTAGACATTTACTGCAATCTAACTTAATTGAAGTAGTGAATTGTTCAATTCTGTTGTCTGTGAATCATTTTGGTGGTGTTGGTTGTGAAATTGTTCTGTGGATACTTAGTAGTTCGGCTTGTGATGTTTTATTTGTGATTAGATGATATTTTGTTGAACATGCAAGGGTTAAGGTACCAATTTTTGTTTTTGCTCTAGATTTTGGATAAAGTTTTAAACTTTATGCATTGAGAGCCGTATAGGATGATGAAAGTGACCATTTATAATGGATGGGTTGTAGTTGGTGAAAATGTTTGATAGATATTGTAATTTGAGTTTGTTGATAAATCAACATGGCTGCAGATTTTCTTGCAACCCAACTGTATGTTTCATGCAATACTTGATGAAAATCTACATATACGTGTAGTCTGTAGCTTTGAGTTTATTCTGTAGTTCTATGTAGCTTTTGCATGAATGACAGGATGCATGCTGCAATCAGATTCGTAAGTTAGTATGTGCACCCAATTGGAGATGAGGCATTTAATTAGTTGCTTAGAATATCTATGACTTCCATTCTAAATGCAGATGGCATATTCATTACTGATATCTTTGAAGTTTGAAGGAAAGGTGTTCGTTGCATGCTTTACTTACTTTTCCATTGCTGCTTGTTGTTTCTAATGGGCAGTTCCAAATAATGGCAACGGGCTTGATCTGGAGAAATATTCCTGGACACAGACCTTGCAAGAGGTTAATGTACAAATTCCAGTTCCTTCTGGAACTAAATCAAGATTTGTCATATGTGACATCAAGAAAAACCATCTAAAAGTTGGACTCAAGGGCCAGCCTCCAATAGTTGAGGTAAGTCTGCTCACAAATGTGTGTTCTTTTATGAAATGTACCCTAGTGAGCTATCTTCAGTTTGCTCAGGTGGTTTTCTCTTCTAAATTTTTGCTCTCAAATACTTGTAGGGAGAGCTCTATAAGCCCATCAAGGTTGATGATTGTTATTGGAGCATAGGTATGCTAACTACAACCAGTCAATGAATTTCAAATGGAATTATATACATGGCTACGTACAATATTTGGAAATTCTTAGCAAATACTGGAATGTGTAAATAATTGAGCATTTTCTTTCATTGCATTATTTGCTCTTTGTTTCCTCGTCAAGAGCCATTTGTTAAATGTTAGTTATTCTTCGTATATTTCTTCAGAGGACCAGAATACCATCTCAATCCTTTTGACAAAGCATGACCAAATGGATTGGTGGAAGTCTTTGGTGAAAGGAGATCCTGAAATTGATACTCAGAAAGTGGAGCCTGAAAACAGCAAACTATCTGACCTTGATTCTGAAACACGGCAGACTGTTGAAAAGATGATGGTAAATTTTTGTGCCATTTCCCCTTCTTGATCATGCCGAGTTTGTCCACCTTGATTAACTGAGTTAGGTCCTTATAGTTGCTTAATTGGCATGGCATCTGGCTGTGTTGTCACGTTTTACTTGGTTGTTGTGATGTCTGATGTTTGATTCCCTTTTTCTTCTGTTCAGTTTGATCAGAGACAGAAGTCTATGGGGCTTCCAACCAGTGATGAGATGCAGAAACAGGAGATTCTGAAGAAGTTCATGTCTGAGGTGAGAAACCACAACCCTCTTGAACAGTCTCCCCTCTCTTCAAAACATTTGCATCCCCAGTTTTTTACTTCACCTCTCGCATCATCACTTCATTAGCTGATCTGTCATTTGTTTTCGATTTGTTGCAGCATCCCGAGATGGATTTCTCAAGGGCAAAGATAGCATAAAATAAAATGGGAATGTTTGATTTCGTGGCTGATGTTTAGAAAACTGGCCAAGGTGTCTATTTTGATCTAGATTTTGTTCTTGGTGAGCTTGAATGGTTGGACCATGTTAAATAGTTCAACATTTCCCTTTTCGTGGGATTGGAATGGTTGATTGGAATATATTTATAGTTGGTTTTGAAGTTTTCGTTGAAGTTTAAAAATCTTGATAGACAAGCGTTGCAAAACCAGATGTGTGAACGCATCCCCCTTTGCACAAGCATGCATGATTAACAGGACGTCGTTCTGGACTCTTGTTCCTCCTGTCTTGTATGGCATGGGTTTGGAATCTGGAGTGTTGCTCTATTTCCCGTTAACCCACCACCTTTATGGTAGCTGCATGGTCAACAAAAACATTTGACAATGAATGGGCTTTTAGGGTATTTTCGCTTATTACAAAAATAAAATGGCAAAATAATAATAGATTGGCATAAATTTTTAGAAATGAGAGGACGTTCTTGACACTTGTTGTATCGAGATTTTGATTGAATGTTTTCAAGGAAGGTTATTAATGAACAGAGTGAGTTGTTTACCATTTGTGACCACTACGGTTAATGTTAGATTTACCTTGTTAAGATTTTTTTATGGTACATGTTATATTTTAGTGGATGTCGCAACAAGTGTCATATATATACCGTGAAAAATTAAAATCTTTATTTAGTTATGAAAAAAAACTAGGGAATCTAAAGATTTGCATTGATTTTAGATAATTAGATAAAAGGTTAATTATGTTTAAAGGAAGAAGAACATCTTTAAAAACATTATTTCTTACAAAAATTTATTTGTGTTTTCTAATTTTAGACACTTTAAAAAATTATATTAATTTCTAAAAGAAAAAGACTCGTCGAAGATGTTAATGTTAAGTTTTAAAAAAGATTTTTTTGTTCAAATTGCTAAAAGCAAGCTAAATTCGTATTTGATTTTAAAATCGGTTCATTTTAAAAAAGATATTTAAAAAATAATATTTTTCCTTCACAAAAAAATTTACATTGAAAACGGGCATTAGACCCGTATCAATAATGATAATTGAGCTTTGAACATGTATCTATGATGGAAATTGGGTTTTGAACCCAATGAGTAGTGAAAATGGGCTCCAACCCTTTTATTAATTTTTTTTTTGTGTAAATTGTGGATTTTTATCATTCATTTATTTTTTAAGAAAACAACTTGATTTTTTTTTTAATTTTCTGGTATGTAGGTCAAATGGCCAATTTATTTGGGTCAAGCATTAATAAACTTATTATTAAATATGTAATATGTAATATATATTTTTCATTTTTTATGATAATGCTAAGGAAATGCTAAAATATAAAATATGTTTTTGGTTCTTTTCTAAAGGAACACACTAATTTTTTTTTACAACGATGGAACATGCAAAAATTGATTTTTTTTTGGGAAAGAATTGGCCGTGATGCACACGAAGTATTTGTTCATATAAACTTTATGTTATTTTATTAGACATGAGTATGCTTATCTCAAACCCTCGAGAACAACCCATAAAACAAGGTTAGCCGAAAACCCATAAAAACCAACAGCCCAAAGCCGAAGCTTATGAGCACCAGTCTAGAGAGACCAAAAAAAAAAAAAACAGGGAGAGGCCTAGCTTAAACAAATAAAAACATTGGCCCATGCTCTTTCTGGGACAAAAATGGATCGAAGGATTATACTTTGCAACAATAAAAACCTTTGCCGATGCTCAATGCCATGCAACCAGCAGTGACATTTTTGCTATTTCTCTCAAAATCATCATATTTGAACTTTCAATTTTTTTAATCTTAACCAAATTAAATTAAATTAAATTAAGCTTTTTTCTTCAATTTCCTCTTCAATTAAAACCTCAATTATGGCCCAAAAATTTTCAAACTCAATTTTTGTCTATGATACTCAATTTTTGGTCCAATCTTCAACTATATATATATATATATATTGTATTTTTTTTATTTTTATGATTTTCAAGATTTTTTTTATAAAACAAGAAATTAACAAAATGCTTAAAATTAACTAAAATTACTGAAAAAATATATTTTTAAATTTTTTCTAATTATATAATATAAGGGTTTTTAAAATTTGATTATGACAGTACTAGTGATATTGCAATTAGAGCTTTTGTGTGCTTTCAAGGTGTTATTTTTTCTCTCATTGTAATTGCTCACTCGTGTTTTTTTACTTATGATAAAATATCTTTAAATATCTTATTGCATGTGTCAATATTTTATTGACAAAAAAATATATAAAGACTCATTTATTCTAAATTTACTTTATTTTTTTTATGAAAAAATAAAATAAAAATAACAATTTTGAACTACTATTTCCTTGGTACGAAGCCCTGCCCGTATCAGACAGCTGAGGAATACCATCAATATTGCCATGAGAATTGAAACTCATCTCTGGTAAGGAATTTGAACTATTGAATATATAAGTATTCTTCTACGTTGTTCATCAGCATGAATGTGATGTCATCACGGTTGCCAATGGAGATACATGCATCTTGTTGTTCTTGGTGCTGAAAATCTAAAATCTTCAACCTGCTTGTAGAGGGGAAAGGATAATCGTCTTCTTGCTCAAGGAGGAGTGTTGACGAGACCATATATGATTCTCCTTAGACCTCACTTGGTGGCGCTGCCATTGTTCGAAGGAGATCAGGGCTGGTTTTTTTTTCTTGACTTCTCCATAGGCTGTTTTTGTAACCAAACATCAACTGAATGAGAAGATGAAACAGTGTAGCCTCTTCTTTCTTTACAAACAGCGAATGTCAACATCCTGCCCTAGCAGGTACGCATGGATCCTCTTTTTCGTTTTTTTTTTACATCAATAATGCGGTTCGAGTTATTCTCTTTCTAGAGAGTTCATAATGCACTAGCTACATATTGAAGAAAGTGAAGTTCCGAGGATGTGCTTGGAATTACACAGGGAACATGGAAACAACAATTGTCGATCTAAGGGTTAAATTATATCCTTGATTCTTTAATAGTAGAGTCCTTCCCAAACGCATTAGAGGGCCAAGACCCCATATAGCAAAAGCAATGATACCATCTGTCATGATCAATTTAAGCACCAGAGTAGCTCCACAAAGAGCATCATCAAGGCCATGGCTGCATATTTCAGAACAGGAAAAAAAAATTAAACCTCCCCATGTACCCGTTTCAGAGGAGGAAAAGAAGTTTGTGCAGGTGGCTGACCTTGCTCCCACAAAATAGGAATTGTCATTTTTTTTTCCTTTGAATCAGGAAATGATCCCTAGGGTGGCTATAAAAGAAATCCATGTTACCATCTTTTGTTTTCTCTCCCTTTTGTTTTACTAACAACGCCGTCGTCTACCCCAGGCAGTCCCTCGTCCAGTAAAGCGATCCTGCCAGCAGCTCCCCGTATTTCCCTTGCGTCGTCTGCAGACGGTCCTAGCAGATACTAATTTCTCATTCAACTTGAGCATAGTTTTTTTTTCCCCTGATAGCTAGAAAGCTTTACTGTATCAATAACTGAGTCAAAATTCACCACCTAAATTCACAGCAGACGGGATTTTGCATGTATTTCCTCAAAGGTAGGCAAAAGAATCAATTTTTCTTTGAATTTCCTTAGAGATTTAAGCATAGTTTTGTAACCAAGGGTGTACCTTTCACTCTTCATCACTGAAGCCAATCTATTATCAATGCTCTTACTTGTCTTCCTAGTTTTCTTGATGGCAACTATTTATTGATAAACTTTAGCAGCTTTGGCGGTGGTGTACAGAGCACTGCAATGACAGCATGATTTGTAAATAGTTACATATTTTATCTTGGCAAATAACTCAGCAAGATCATTGTTAAAGTCTTGATTAGATAATTTACCTATGCGTCTTTATTCAAGTAAATTTCAACCATTACTTTAAACCAACCTCATCTTCCTAGGATTTTTTTTAAAAAAATTTAACCACTCAGGTCTTTATCAATGTTATATTATTTTATTAATTGATATTTATTTATGATATCTTGTATTGTATAATAAAATATCTTTAAATATTGCATCTAGTGTGTCAATCTTTTATTAATGAATAAATATATGGAAACATATTTATTTTTTATATTATTTATTTCAAATTTACTTTATTTTTTTATATAAAAATAATATATAACAAATTTTAATTGGTTTTTTTTTTCTTTCTAGGGGGTGGATCGATGAAGGGGCATGAGATGCTTCTTTCATTTGGTTGAGTGGACAGAAAAATAATTGCGTTAGCTTCTTAATTATTGATTTAAACTTTACCAGGTTCTATAGCATTTTACACATATATGCTAGACTGCTAGTGCATATAGCTAGATTTAACCAGTCAGAAATCACAACTCACCACACCTTTCTCAGAAAATTTACTATGGGATCTTTCGTTTTCATCCCATCTTTTTATTCACCCTCTCCTCTTTTCTTTCTTCCTTATGGACGATAGGGCCAGTATTTGGTCATCTAGCCAAAAAGACAACTTTCTAATTAATGCGAAAGAAGAATTCTGGCTGTTTATATATATATATATATATATATATATATATATATATATATATATATATATAGAGAGAGAGAGAGAGAGAGAGAGAGAGGAACTCCAGTGTGCATAGTGTCACCATTTTGTAGATTACATTTTACAGATGTTCCTTCTTTTATATTGGAGAATTTGGTAAAGGACTGGGCACTATTCATGCTATTCTTTAAAAAGTAAATATTGGCAAGCATGGTAAATTTGACACTGTTTTCTGTAGTTATCATTGGATTTACAAATGTCAGAGTCATTTTTATTTCCTCAATTTTGGAACATAAAGGCTTCCACTACAATAATTTTTTTTTAAAAAAACCTATTGTTCACTAAATTTATTTCAGAGGGAAATATGGAATTTAGATAGAGTACTTGAATATATCATAGCATATTATAATATCTAATTTGATTTTTAATTAAATGCAGGATTCAATTTAACATGTTAATTTATAACTTTACAGGTTAATTTAAATTTTTAATTTTTTAAAATTACTCGCAATTATAATTATATATATATATATATATATTTAAATAACTAGATATCAAAATGAGTTGTTTTGATAAAAAAAAAATATAGTTTTAAGATGAAACCTGTTACTGGGTTTTAAAACTAAGCAGTGGAGCATGTATACATGAAGACAGATGATGTAGAAGCTGATGTCATTAAGGCAAAAGTAGTTGTCTTGCAAGACAATGAAGAACTCTTTTGGTTGACCGTGGAGGAAGAGGGTGCTGTCTCCTTGGTGGGAAGCCCACCGGTGTAATAATGAAGGAATAGAACGACAAATTTGAAAGTTTAAACGAAGCAAACACTTCGCTTTCAAAACTATAACATGATGGTATAAAACCCAACCCAAGTCCTTGGCAACATGCCTTTTTCCATACAAAGGTTAAGGACCATATATAATGGTGTCCCATCTAGGTTTTCTTAGCCTAGGGTTGGTAGGTCTTTAAGGCCTTGTTCATATCAGAAGAAGGCACTTTCTTGCGAGATATTTTTGTAGTTTTGTGCAACAGTATGACATAGTGTTCATCTGTGAACAATCTCTCTGCATAAGATTCTGTATTACTTGATAATGAAACCCCACGTCTATTTTAGCTGTGTAACCATGCTCCGAACTCGATCTACACATACTTTATGGGATTGTGGTGCGCACCAATATGAAGGCTCTCCAAGAGTGCAAATGGAGTATAAGCTCAAGATGAGCAACAATGGTAGAAAAGTTAGTGAGAAGAGAGAGAGAGAGAGAGAGAGAGAGTACGGTTCCCTGAACTTCAGGCTCATCACTAACGCATCATTTCATAATATTTCCATGACATACAAACTATGTTACAATGCATATATAGCCAACAACAATCCTATCCTTCTGGACCACTCTAGTTGTGTATAGACAACGATCATTTAGTCAAGAGTATGATATTTTTTTACAAAAATTTTATTTTTAAAATCAATATATTAAAAAACAAAAAATTAATTTGAAATAAAAAAAATTAATTTTTTTAAAAATATTTTTGAAATACAGAAACAAATGAACTGTATCTCCGAACTAGTAATATATTAATTTTATAGACATATTTTCTTGACATTTGTGAAAATTTAGCAAAAAGGAGCTCTCACGCAAACAAGAGATTAATACCCAGTTTGAAATTAAAGTTCTTAAATTTAGTCTCGTAGGAGATATAAATTACTAGTTAGGCAGTTTAATAATTTGGATTAATTTGAGTTAATCTGAAATAATATTATTTTAAAATTATTTTAAAAAGCTAACATGATATCCATTTGAAAAAAATAAATCACAAGATCAAATCAATTCTTATTCAAATTTTAAACCCAATCCATATCAAATCTTGGATAGATCAGATTATTCAAATCTAATCAAGTTTAATAACGCTATCATATTCCTTCCTCTAGTGAGTGGCGTAATTTCCCTTACGAAAACTACAGTTACCTATCAAAGCTTTTAGATTATTTTTTTTCAGAGCAGTCCATAGAAAACATCATTGTCGAACAATTTTTTTTTTTTTTGCTATCAGAGTCTGTTGCGAGCTGTGATCTATTGCAAAAACAGAAGTTTTACAATATTTTGATCCACTATAATTAATAATTGGTGATGTTTGGGGTGTGATAAGCTTTTTCTCTTATTAAACTTGGATTAGCATTTATAAATCATATCAAGTTTGACCAGTCAATGGCTTTTGCACTTCAATTTGCTGCGGGTCTAATTAAAAGAAAAATGAATATAATAATAAAAAAATATTCAGAGAATAGAGAAAATTATTCAGTATTGTTATTAAAATTAACTTAAATGATGAATCTTAAAATCTCTAAACCTTACTCCTCCTTTAAGTAATTTAATTTTAAAATAAAATTATATGGAAGTTGTTTCAATATAATTTAATTTATTTAATTAGTCTAATTACAACTCACCAACTTGTACAAAAAAATCTTAGGAGTAAAATTAAAATGTGAGTGTTTTTCCAATATAATTTAATCGATTTGATTGATATAAAAGGAAATAAGTAAAACAATGAAATTGACACGACAAAAACTTTTCTAACCCAACTCATTACTTGGCCTGTATTTATGTAGAAATTGACTCGATATTATCCAAACAAATTAGTCAATGCAAACAAATCCGGAACAATCATTGAAAAAAATTGAAAAATAAACTAAAAAGAAAAGAAAAGAAAGGATAAGAATACTTTATTCCAGTCAAGTATTGACACTACTACCGAGTAAGTTTAGGTAATTATCTCGAACCATTTTTTTCAGTAAGATATTTTTCTAAGTCAGTTTCATGGGTGACACATGGCTGATGGCATGCACTCCCCTTTAACCAAGCAAGTTGATGTATAATTAAGACCTAACAATGGTAAAAGATAAGGAATATAATTTATCATCTATGGGCCCTTATGCCTATAATGTGATTTTATAAGTAAAATATTTCTATAAATGTGTGTTAATGTGATATTATCATTGCAAACACCACATTAAATGGTTAATTACCCCAATAAACCATAATTATTTCTCCTTTTTTTATTTATTTAAGGATTTCCTCATCTCGTAGAGTATTTAATGTATATAGAACACGAGATACTTTTATGGAGAGTACTTTAATATATAGTCTAGAAGTGATCAGATATCCTTACAATTGGACTCATATTTTTTTCTTATCTATATATCTAATCTCTTGGAAGATAGCTACATGTCACGAACGAACAATGTTGTGATTCTTTTTGGGATATGATAATTCTATACTTTGAATTCGTTCATGTTGTATAGCGATAAACAAGATCAACTTATCGCTGGTTTGATAATTTTTAAAAATAATTTTTAATTAGAAATATATTAAAATAATATCTTTTATATTTACATATTAAAATTATCAAAAAAACACTTAAAAAATCAATTTAATATTTTCTTATTAAAAAATAATTTAAAAAACAAAAACTATGGTGATAGTCGAGTGCATGCATACACACATCAATAAAGAAATCATGCGTGTGCTTTCTATCTAAATATTAGCAAAGCTACGAGTTAATTACTCCTTAGTAGGGTTTCCATGAAAGACGAAATGATCTTTTATTTATTTATTTATTTATTTATGCAAAGCAAAACTGGGGTACTATCAACTTTTGATATAATATAGAATTTAACAAGTGGCAACAAAAGGATAATTGTTGTCACCTGGAATAGAAACTCAGACGGCTTTATCGCTCGATGATGATGGTATGAAAAAAAAGGTATTTATCACCAAAATAGAGCCATATCGAGTTTTATTTACAAATAAAAATGAATTTATAAATAAGATGTTATATCTATTTTTATTCGTAGAATTTTTGGCGTAAAACTCAGATTAATTTACAAGTCAGTCTTATAATCCAATGACTTATGTTAAACTAAGTTGAGGGTTGATCCGATTAAATTAACTTGATCAATCTAAGAGACTAGTTTGTCACATAAATGAAATTATGTTGTTTTATTTTTTTAAAAATCAAAACACTATTATTTTATATTAATGTGATATAATCCAAGTAAGAAACTCGTTATTTATCTTGACAAACATGGAGTGATTGGATATGATATGCCATATCTTGTTGCTTATAGTAAGTAGAGAGAAGCCATGTCGCAGTTCATCACGCACCAATTATTAGACAATTCCAATGTGAAACGGCAAGCAACTTGCTCCCTCAATGAAATTAATTCCTCCTTTCTTAAAAGTCTAAGTGGATCCCAACTAGCTACACTGGTGACTGAACAATTTCTTCGTCTAAATGAAACCTCCAAAACCTGAATTTTAACTTATTAGCAGGAGAGCTGAAAACGAGAGGCACATATCCACACATTCTAGCAGGATTGGATTCCAAGCCAACAAAAAATAAATTGTAGTTCGGTTCAGGTTCGGCATTGTGATTTAATCGTGTTTTTGAATTATTATTTTTATTATTTTAAAATCGTTTTAATGTCAGTGGCTAATCATGTAAAGTTAAATTAGGCGTGATTTGATTGACTCTTGACTAAGCTTCGAAATAGTTAACCCTAAGCCATGTTACCTAGCTAGCCGTAAAAGCCAAAAGAAGAAGAAGACGGCTATGATATTAAAGAATTAATTTCTTTATTCACGATAAGAATCTCGAAGATATTTTTCTGACCACATAATATTAAAACAATAAGTCTTTTTATATGTTTAATTCTAAAATTCGAACTTAATAAAGAAAGCAAAGTATATTGACCAACTGATCTACTCGTTATAATTTGTATGCTTGAACAACAATACAACATATATATGTCGATCCAGTCCAGCTTCAAAATGAGTTTGTAGTCGGTGAATTGCTATATAATCCTTGTACTTTTAGCAAAATAATTTATTCATTTCCTTGATTTGAAAAACCTAAAATTGATTTCTTATATTTTCATATTTAATTGTAACTTAATTTCTTTCATTGGTTTTTCTTGACAATTTAATTATTGAGTATAGATTTTCCATGATTATATTCTAGGTTGGTACGCAGACGTCTGTTTTGTTCTTGAAAAATAATGTAAAATAAGAGAAAAATTAAAATGAATTTGTAAAGAATGCATAAAGCATGGAGTTTTGTATAGCTTAGAACTTGTATGACCTTCTATGGCTAAGAGTAGCTCTAGCTTTGTATTATTTGGAATAACGTTAGCTTTCTTACTTGATTTTAAGTGTATTTATATACCAGATATTTTAAAAAATATTATCTTAAAAAATAAAGTCAAATTATGTCATGCTTGTAATTTGATGAAAATAATGATGACAATATTCTACAAAAAAATTATTAAGTTAATTGTTTGTTGGTATGCCATGCATGCAAGGGTAAACCTACAACATGGGTTATAGGTACCACGACAATCCAAATTCAAAACTTTCTTAAGATCTTTGGTTCAATTTTAATACCCTCAAATTTTTAGTTAGCCCTCTCGAACTCTTAAAATTCATATATCATACAAATTAGCACACCAAATCTTAATTTTCTGGTTAAAAATGTTGGTAATGGATAGTATCATTGATAAAAAAAAAATATCTACTTTGTATAGAAACTATTGTATTCAATATTCACACATAAAAATACACGGAAAGTTTGTGTGTGTCTCATGAAAACCAACAAATACATAGAAACATGTGTCGGGCAAGATTGTACAGTCCAAGACAAGTTTGAGAACCGGAGACTAGGATTCTAGCGGTTCAAGGCTAAACAACTATGATTTCTAGCTGTTTAGCAAGTCTGAACAGCAAAACGTTGATCGTTTAATGTATACACTAATTTTTTTTTTAAATATTTACCATATATATTCATTTGTTAGGGGTATATTTTATCATTACCTTCTCAATTACTTATTTTTTAAAGTTCAATAGTCAAACTATTAAAATGTTTTGGTTACACCACTTCCATATAATCCTATCCATTTTCTTTTTTAAAGAATTTATCACTTAATTACCCTATACATTTAAGATCAAGGAAAAAATAACTCTGAGGGTGTCAATTAAACCGGACGCAATTAGCCCTTGGGGTGTGTGTGAGTGTGCTTTGCTTTTTTTAAAAAAACAATTAGTGCTAGAAGACAAAGTTTAATCAATATCTCTGTACTGACAAAATAGGAAACAAACGAAACATATTACGATCACAAAACACAAAAATGTTTTGTCCATACGTGATGGGTCCAATCTATAACTTTGGTGCTCCACTGAGGCACCCATCATTTCTCTGGACATGAAAACGATGACCAGCATTTTCATGAGATTTTCAGTTGTTAGGCATCGAGAGCTAATGAATGCGGACACAGTAAATCGATTGAAATATACTCTTCTTAATTTATACATCGACCTTCTTCCTCAAGTGTCTGTCATTATATGCTGTGATGGTTTCTGTCTCGACAGGAACTCCTTCCATGGCTGCCACCATTCGTTTGTTGAGATCACATGAAGTCAAGAGATTTAAACATTGAATGTTTGCAATTACAACTCTATGTAGTACTAAAGCTTAAAACACCTCTATATATGTTGTACAACTCTATCTAGTACTAAAACTTAAAACACCAACTTGGTCTAGTGATAAGAGCTTGGGATCAATGAATTTACTTCTCTTGTGATCTCAACTTCGAGTCATGTAGTTGTTAATATGATGATCACTGAAGGCTTACATGATCGTTAACTTCAGGGCCCATGGGATTAGTTGAGATGCCCGTAAGTTGGTCCGGACACTCATGTTAATAATAATAAAAAACTTAAAACACCAAAAACGTTTGCATGTATAATTGTATTATTATTATTATTTCCTGTACTAAAAGTTATCGTTTTTTGAATTATTGTGTACTTTCTTACATTATATTGCGTACTGGAGCAGTGTATTATTTTGAAAATTTTATTTTAATTCTTGATATTTTATTTTTTCCTAGCTATATATTTTTTTTAGAGGAATGATTGAATTAAAAGATAAGTGACTGGAATACACATCTTGGGTAACATAGGGTATGAGTTGAAACTCATACACGAGATGTTTGCAAGTACAATTGTATGAAGTACTAAAATTTAAACAAGAAATGTTTGCAAGTACAATTGTATGTGTCAAAACCACAAGCTTTCGTGCCATGAAAGGAGTTCCTGTGTCGGGACCGAACCTAATGGATATATATCTTGATTATGATTTGCATATGAAAACCAACCATCAAATTCTTTTTCTTTTTTTTTTTACATCAAAACACGCTATTGCAAGCTAAAAGTTTCATGCCAAAATTACAAATTCTCTTGTGATTTTTTTTAAAAAGATGGATATAAGGATTAAAGATATTTGTTCGATCGTTTAACTTTTTAAGGTTTAAATCTCGAATATATATTTTAAAAATATATTAAAATAATTTTTTTATTTTTGACATTTGTATATTAAAATCACTAAAAAAAACTTAAAAAAATCATTAATTTTATGTTTTTCAAGTCAAATAAATTTTTAAAACATATCCAAACACGATTCCAACAGGAAAAACAAACTAAAATGAGAGTGAGTGAATTTATTAAAGTCTAGGTTGATCTCAAGACATTTTAAGAAATGGACTCCTTTGTCAACTGAAGAATTTTAGAAATCAAACGTGAGGTGTATTATATATGTATTAAGTACTATAATTTCTACACCAGAAGGCAAGGGGACTTGAATTTTGGTGAAAGATGACAAATTACAAAGCCTGAAACTTGATAAAAGAAAAGGACAGCACAAACAAAGCAAAGTTTATAATGCTTGTCACTTCTTGCTTTTGTCAATGTCAACCAGTAAGAAACCAGCTGCTCTCAAAATGAACTTCCTCTCAATCCCTCACCCATCACTTCGTGTTCACATCAAAAAGAATCCAAAAAATGCCTGGAAGAATTGGGCCATACAGAGGGGAGGGCAACAGGTATCCCCATTACCGACATCTTGATCAGAACTTGGGTGCAGAGCACCTCCTCCTATTTTTTTAATATTAATTTCCTTGGTTTTATCCATTTATCCAAACATTCGGTGGTGGTTGAATCATAGTTATCAAACAAACCTAACTTGAGATTTGACTCGATTAAAGAGCTGAGTCCTAGATTTCATGGGTTAATCCGGGTAACTCTTCGAATTTCATTACATCATGTGATCTCAACGAACGAATGGTGGCGGCCATGAAAGGAGTTCCTGTCGAGACAGAAACCATCACAGCATGAAATGACACTTGAAGAAGAAGGGTATATTTCAATCGATTTACTGGGCGCACATCCATGTATTAGCTCTCCATGCCCAGCTCCTGAAAATCTCATGAAATTGCTGGTCATCGCTTTCATGTCCCAGAGAAATGTAAAATTGCTGGCCATCGTTTTCATGTCCAGAGAAATGATGGGTGGGTTAGTGGAGCACCATAGTTATAGCTAGATTGGACCCCTCACGCATGGACACAACATTTTTGTGTTTGGTTTGTTTCCTATTTTGTCAATACAGAGATATTGATAAAACTTTGTCTTCTAGCACTAAAATTAACCAAGTCTTTTTTTTTTTACCGACATCTTGGAAAACTTGGGTGCAACGCACCTGCTTCACTGCATATAAATAGTGAAGGAGGTGATCTCTTTCTTATTTTTTTTTCTTTCTATCTATTTTTTCCCTTTTAATATTTAATTAATTTTGAATCTATTTATAAATTATTTTAGTTTACTTCCTATGAAATTATCACAATCTTAAATATATATTTATTTTACACTCGATTTTATGAGCATTTATTTTTATTATCATATAATTAATAACACTATTATATTTTGGCTAGTTTACATATACCTTGACTAATCTCACGGACCCTAAAATTAATGACCATGTAAGATTCAAATAGCTCTTAGATTTATGAAACTTAAATCTCCAGTGATTTATAAAAAATAAATTTATAATTTGACTAGTTAAGTTATTTTTATTAATTGCAGCAGGTAATAAAAATAAAAATCAAAATTAAGGTAAGAATGTTAATCTGGACCGTCAGGATCTGGCCCACCTAGTATTATACCAAAGCATTTTCCCATTACTATTTTTGTCAAGAAAAACTCAGTCACCATAGGTGACAATCCCCTCCAGCTGTTTTTTATTTATTTAAAAAAAAGCTCCATCCTTTTCACTTCTGTCTAGCTCTTGCACAATTTTGATTCCTAACCTTTAGCACCTCCATCACCAATCGAATTCCTCTGCCTCATCAGAGAAAAAATGTTTCCATTGTCAAGACTTTTCTTACGAAAATAACTTAGTGTCGGTTTATATTTTTTAAATAAAAGACATCATTTTAATATTTTTTATGACTGAACTAAAATTATCCTGCGCGCAGGTGCAAGTGCAACCTTACACGGAGAAGGCTTTTTTCCATAAAAATCTTCTTTCCTAATGTGGAAATTTAAGGATTTTCTCTTGTTTTTTTGTTTTTTTTTTGTTTGTGAAGTGGTTTTTTTTTTTCGTTTTTCCAATCATAAAGTGTACATTCCTTACAACTCGTTGCTTGCTAAAAAGAGAGAGCGTACATGCACTTCATTGTTCTTTCTTTTCAAGGCATTATGGGTTGAAATTCTCTTGCATCTTTTCCAACTTTACACCCCAACTCGATCCAATATATATTCCTCCCATGAATTTTCTTCCAAAATAGAAAGTTATTTGACCTCAATAATGAACTTCACAGCTACACTTGTGAAAGACAAGTCTCAAAATGGGCGTTGCTATTCAGAATCTATCTTGCTTTCACAATAGTCTCTTGTAAAGTAGATCACCAAAGTTCCATGCATGAATTCATTGCTATACGAAAGGAAACTCTTTGCATAGTCAAGCCTAATTAAGGAGGTTAATTTGCATTATATGCCCCCTAAGTATATAGTTAATCTCAATTTTCTCACCCAACAAGTTTTTGTATCAATTTTATCCCATACGTTTCAGGAATTTCCAATTAATTAACTAGTATTTCCATCCATATTTGACTATGAATTCCATCCAAATCATACCTACTTTTTGTTTTTGTAAGAAATAATATATTTTCTTTTGTGTGGAACACAACGTTTTCTATTGAGGAATTATAACAGGAATTGTCCTAATTTAAAAATCAAAATTGTTTAGGAGCATATTTAAATCTTATTTATTGGGTCTTTTTGTCTGTATATATGTATATTTGATGATAATATTTTTTAATTGATCCTGCAACGTATCATTTATTTATTTTATTGGGTCTTTTCATCCTTTTTAATATTTGATAATAATAATAATAATTTTCAATTGAACCTGCATTGTCTCATACATTTTTTTTATTGGGTCTTTTCGTACTATTCAGTACAGTTTTTTAAAATTTTATGCATTCAAACATCATTTGATGTGATTTTATCTTTAGACATTAGCGATCCAATTGAGAGTTTCTTACTGTATATGTTGGAGATGATATTTAATATAATGAGGTCTTCCCTTATTTGTTACACTTTGTGCTGAGCATGACCTGCATTGCTTGGATCAAATGCACGATTCTAGCTAGAACAACTCCTTTTTTAGACTCAACATTGCTTGAAGTCTTGCTTTCAGGTTCCATGTCATTGCTTCTGCAACGCTAGCTGATCCTTCCTTCACTTTATGTTTTAATGTATGCGGTCTAACTGCAGTACTCTTGAAAAACTCTTATTTTTTTTAATTTTTAATAATTTTTTTTATATTTTTATATTATTTTAATGTACTGATATAATTTACCATGTTTTCAAACATGCTTTTAAATTCAAGAAATAGACAAAAGATAGGTTGGAAATTGAGAAATAATAATTATTTAAAATCAAATTGCAATGCGGAGGAATATATTGAAAGAGAATTTGAATAATTTGATCAAATTGGAATGCAGAATCTATCTACTCTTTCTTTTCTTTTACAGCTAATATTATTTTATTTTCCATCTCTCTCTTTTTTTTTCTTTTACAGCTTAAAATAATATATCTTTCTAGAAAATATCTTTTGATGATTGTTTTGCATTTCGAAGCGTGCACTTCTGTGGTTTCATACAGAAGCTCTGAGTGGGAGGAGGGCGCACGGGGGGTCGTACACTGTCATATACTGCAAATACATCGATCAAAACCATAGTATATAGCATAAAAGTCACCACATTAACTATTTCTTGGAGCCATCATGCTAGAAACCAACAAATCTCATTGGATCTTCCATTTTAATTAATTAACATATAAATTACATATTCTTCTCCTTTTTTTTTCCCGTGAAGGACTACACATCCATGGCCTTTATGATAAGGTTGAAACTTGAAATGAAGAAACCAAGTGGTAACTTAAATTGCACTCTTTCCAATATTGTTTTTTTATCAATAATAAACTATTCTCTCAAATTCAACGATAAATAAATTCCTTTTCTAGATATTTATAATCTCCATAATACAATAGGACTAACTAGTTTAACGGTTTGTGTTATGCTATAATTTAGATTAAATTTTTTTAAAAAAACAAATATTCATGTCATGCATTATTATTTTACACTGTTATTAAATTCATATCAACGAATCAATCTTGAAATCTCCCGATCTAACTTTCCATCCCATCTAAATTTAAAATTAATTTGTGTAAGAGAAGACCCATGTGATTGGTAAACAAAATATGATGATGAAATTGAGGAAAAAATGATAGAAAACAAATCTTTCAATTCAACTTCTTGTCTAGCCCGAGTTTAAAATTAAATCATGCTGGAGTTACCTTAACATGACCTGGTTGGCTTGCCCAGTAAAAAGAATATGAGAAAAAAATTGAGAAAAAAATGAAATTGAGAAGAAAAAAACCTTATAACCCTTTTATTCGTGTGAGAGTTATTTCATCATAATTCAGTCAAAAATAATCTTATAATTGTTGAAGAAAAAAAAGAGGATCAAACAAAAAAAAGAGAGAAACAAAAAAGAAAGAGAGATAGCGCTTAATTAAGTAAAAAGAAAAAAAATATTACATTTTAGCTGCCTCGATGGGTTATACCGTCTATGATTCATATGATCGTAAGGAGTAATATATATATATGCCTTTTTTGGCATGCTTTACCCTGTTTGCATGTTATTATTATATATCCTACATATGTACTTGTACTATAATGTCCAAAAATAATATTGTTTTTAAATGTAACTTGCTGATGGGCAGTATTTAACTTACTAGAAACTGAGTGCCATATATAATTTCTTAGATTATCCTGTCCTTCTTCGTTCCTAGATTATATTCTAACATTTGATTATATCATCCTTGATCACTGATAACCAATAACATTTGAGTAATTATGGATACGTAACACAATTATTCAAAAGATAATTATTTTAGGTTAAATTAACTAGTGGAGTATGAGGCATTACATGACGGAGGAGCTAGCCTTCCTTAATTTTTTTTTTTGATTAGCTTGGGGTGTTCGGGCCAACTTGCGTGCACCACAACTATTCCCCACGGCCCACTGAACATCCTGCAAGCCCAGTGAGCAGGTAAGGCACCGCGGGGGTGACAGGCGTGCACATAGAGGATCGAACTCGGGACGGGAGCGGAATAAATCACACGATTGACCACAGCAGCTAGGCCCTCAAGTGCCTAGTTGAAGTACTTAATATATATATAGGGCTCATGGTGAAAACTAAACTGTGTAATTTCATTGGCAAATATATAGACCTTTCCTTCATGCCCTAATTAAACCTTCAATGGATCATGGGTAACTTTGCTTTTGATAACCACAAATGGTTGAACTAATTAGAATTACTTTTTTATATTTTAATAAAACTTGAAGGTTTTTCTATGAGATTAATTCTTTTTTAATTATCTCCTTTTAATTAGATTTTAAAATAAGGTAATAACTAACAAAGCAAATCCACTTATCAATTAAAGAAACAACTCAGAAAAAAATTCATATGCTTGTTGTTATTATGTATTAAGCAATTCATTTTTAAAGTGATTATCTAAACATTAAAATTCATTTAAAGATCTTAAACATTCTAATTTTATAAACACCGATTAGTAAAACTGACCCGAATATTGATTCAGGTCATGGTTGAAGAGGTAAATCTCAAAAAGAAATATTATTTAAAAAGAAAAAACAAAAACATTGTTATTTTAACAAAAATAAAAAAAAATTAACAGATTAATAATCAGCTTAACTTTGACTAATCTAAATAATATCAGGATTGCTGTATCTAGGATAAACATGTCGGTCATGTACGAGTTCAAAAGGAGTGAAAATGAGTGGTAGTTTAAAGATACATTTGTTTTCCTTGAAAACCGACAAGCTTGAAAGAAAATACCTACTCCCATTAATTACTCTAAACTAAAAATAGAAAAAGAATAATAGTAATATTAAAAAAAAAAACCCTATTAAGCAACGATAATTTTAACTACAACGTCTAGAGACGCCTTGTTTGTAGTGGTATCTTCGGTTGACCGTTTTTTGCCTAACTTTCTTCTCTAGGTATGGATCTAGGCTGACTTGAAAACGATTCCATAAGGTGAAATCCTATGGGCTAGCGTAAAAGAATTCTGCCAAATGTTTCAACATTTCTAAATCAAAGGCAAGAAAACCTTTTCTAGTTCATGCAAGGAAATATATGCCACCTTACCCCGTTGGGGCGTCATGTAATGGTAAAAAACTTAAGATTTTCATAGCAAGTCTTGAGTTCGTGTCAGGACATGTATCTTTTATAAGAGTCTGAGATAACCGGGATTTTACTCGTTCATCTAAGCCCACAAAGTGTATTTTTCAGAAAATGGGGTTTTCTCAAATAAAAAAAAGTTTATTAAAAAGAAAATTGGTCAATATACTAAAGTTAATAAAAAAAACCCTCACCATAAAAAAAGAAAAGAAATCAATATAATTTGACTATAGGTCTTGAAAAAAAACATTGATTTATGGATATGGATGAACACACCTTGGTCTATAATAATTATACAATTTGAATTCCCTCGTTCAAGGGAAAAGAAGAAGCATAACATTACAAATGTAGAGGTCCAATCACTAGATAAATCAAGAGAGGGACCTGTTCAAAAGTTTCGAACTCCACACTCCAAGTTATCACCATTTACCACTCATTTTTAAATTTCATACGGTACGACAAGAGACCTAATTAATTAATATACATTATATGTTTGCAAAAATATCTTATTTTTTAATAAGTTCAAAGCTTCCTTCAACGTTTCAAGGATTAATTAGTTGTTAAACCTGGTTTAGAAACTGATTTAGAAATAAATATGAATCATTGAATATTAAGTTAATTTATGAATTATTAGAACTATTATTTTTATTAAAATGATATCGTAATTATTTTTTTTAAAATATAAATTTAATCAAGTTTGGATCGGGTTAATATTTTGTATTAAACACTTAATTTATATAGGATTGTGAATCCTAAATTTTTTGGATTCATCTTTGTATAACTATATTACAAAACTTTTAATAAAAAAATATTATGAGGACTACGTACAGCTAACTCACTGTTGTTTTCGGGTTTAAATTTGCACATGTTCTTTCAGAATTCAAATCCTACCGACAAGCAACAACAAAAATTGAAGAATTCCGATATATTATTGTACAGTCTAAGTATAAAATAGTATTTGAAACAATTAAATTAATTTGCTTTTTCATTCAACTTGCATCTTTGATAATCATAAACCATAAGCATGAATATAAATACTAATCATGGGCAAAATTATTTAGCATTACTTCAATATATTTTTGGTTCAATATCTGGACATTCTTGTTTTGAATTTTAAACAAGTCATCTACACTCAAATTGATGCATTCGAAAATTCTTTTCCCATTAAATCCTATATTAATTATCCAGTTGTTTGTCATAAACTACCTGCATTTTTAACTGTGAATAATAACATAAAAATATACACTTAGATTGAAAAAAAAGAGCAATTTTATGATGCTAAATAAATAATTAGGACCTATTTGATGTACACAAAAATAAAAAAAAAAATTGGGTTATTCGGGGTCGCTTGGGTTAGGCCCTCCTGGTCGGCCTGGCTTGGCCTAGCAACCAATATAATTTTTTTTATATATATATATTTCAATTCTCTCTGGCTTTTTTTTTTCACATTTATTTTTTTCAACACTAACAATTGTAACACAGAACACATAATTTTTATGTCTCGTCTCACACATACAAACTTTTTGCAAGATATATACCATTTTTTATCACCAATAACTACATTTTTATTATTTTAGTCAATATGAACACCTATAAAAATAAATATATTTCATCACACAAACATAACACATTAACTTTTCCTTCAATTATGTACTAGGTACATAACTCATGACACAATATCACATCAACCAATGAGTCACATTGGTTAGCCAATAATAAAATTCCTTTCTCCATGAAGAAATCACATGCTTGAGTGTATAAATACATTTAGTTACCTGCTAAAAGGGAGACAATTTTTCTAGTATACCAAGTTCATAATCCTGCAACGCTCTTCCTTTCACTTTCCATATATTTTCTCACCACCCATTATTTTCTCCATCCATACAAGTATTAACTTAAGAATCAAAGTGTTTCTTATCCTAACAAAGAACCATTTTTTACAAGAACCACTCATGGGCTTAGTTAGTCAAAGAAATTAATTGTTTTATGCCAAGTTTTTTTTTATATAATTTCTCAACATCCTATTGGTTACTTTTCTTTACCAAATTTTAAAAAACAAATAGTCACAGAAAGAATAAAAATAAAATTTAAATGAAGATATTTTTATTATTTTTATAAATTCTTAGATTTGATTTTCTTTTTCTTTCTTGAAAATATATTTTAAAAAATAAAAAATAAGATAACATTAATTACTTACCGAGCATTAGTAATCACAATCTTAATAATAAATAGAAGAAATATCAAGAATGTACAAGCAAAAAAAAGAAAAGCATGTGGAACAACAACAACAACAACAACACTCCTATTTAAACATTGCTAAAAATTCAACACCCCAAATGAAAAAGAAAAAAAATAAAAAGAAGAAGAAGCATGCCCGCACACACACCATAATATTACTTTCTTGATACAAAAAAATGATGCTACATTGATTGATTATACATAATATTATACATCAACAAATATAAAAAAAATATCAAAATCAAATTTAAAATATTTTTATAAATAAAATTAACCAAACATAAATATATTAATCCTTCTTGGGATATAAAACACCTACAAACTGAATAATTTTTTTTATACTAATAAAAAAGTGCATGATAGGAGACATGGGTACCATGTATAGTATCATCACTAGATAGATGACCTATGCTACGCCGCGGGTCCAGGTTGAATTTTTTCAATGCTAAAAATATAATATTCAGGTGATGATAATATGAGATAAATCGGATTTAATTTACTAAAACACAATTCATGATATAAGACTAAAAGAACCCTATAATGGAAAATGAAAAGAAATTATAAAGTTCATGACCTAATAACCTAATGTCATAAATGAAAACAAAAACAAATAAAAAAAATATAATGCCGAAGAAGAAAATCTGAGTCAACTTGAGCTAACTTGACAAACCCACAACCAGTAATAAGAGATTGGGATAAAAATAATAGAATTTCAAAAGAAGGACCTATCAAAAAAACCAAAGTTCAATTAAAAAAAATATAAAAAAATTGAGCTAACCCAAGTTAACTTTACCAACCCTTTCTCAGAATAACCAAAAAGAAAGAAAGTGAAAAAATTACAATACTCAAGGTCAAATAATTTAATGCAAAATGATGAAATTGAAAAAAAAAAAAACTTATAAGATAATCGTGGAAAACAAATTCAAGCCAATCCGAATTAACTCGACTAACCTGCCACTTGTGACATGAAATCAGGATAAAAAAAAGACTTACTAAATAAGAACCTAACAAAAAAGATTAAAGTTTAATGAAAAAAACATTGAGAAAGAAAATGTAAATTGACCCGGGTTAACCTGATTAACCTCCTTTCAAAATAATGAAACAATAAGAGATGCAAAAAAAAAAATGACAAGGCTCAAGGTTAAATAATTTAATGCAAAATGATGAAATTAAAAAAAAACATTAAAAAATTAAGAGAAAAAAAACTCAGTCCACTCGGATTAACTCGACCAACTCACTACTCGTGACATGAGACCAGGATTAAAAAAAAAACCTTCCAAAAGAAGCACCTAGCAAAAAAGACCAAAGTTAAATAAAAATAATCGAGTAAGAAAAATGCAAGCTAACCCAGGTTAACTAGACTAATCCGTACTTGGGATAACCCAGTAGAAAGAATAGTGAAAAAATCACATAACTCAAGAGCCAATAATTTAATGTCGAAGAATAAACTATAAAAACAAATTGAGGAAAAAAATTCGAGTCCACTATGGTTAACTTGACTAACCTATTACCTGAGATATGAGATCGAGATAACATAACAGAAAGGAAAGTGGAACAAAAAATGAATCTAAGAGCTTCACAATAAAATGTCAAATTATGAATTCCAAAAAAAAAAACAATTTTCAATAATGGATTGCCTTGTTGGAACGAAACCATGAAAAAATAACAAAGTAAAATATACAACCCTAAAATAATTAAAAACTTAAACAATGCAAACCAAATATGGTATTAAAACAAAATGAAACAGAACAAATCGGATTAAAAAAAATGCAATAAAATTTAAAGGGATGAACTTGCAAATAAATAATAATCAAGAAAAGTATAAAACACAGAAATAAAAGGGACCAAATTGGATTAAAAAATCAAATTGAATAAAATGCCGAGAGATAAAATTGAATTTTTTTTTCCAAAAACATCAAAAGCTAAATAAACAGTGATCAAAAGAAGAAGGATCAAAATCAATCAAATCATAAATCGAAGGACATAATTGTTTTTTTGAAGTTTAAGCATGAAGTTTTAGGGGATGAGAGAGAGAAGAGTGGAGAAAGAAAAAAATTACACTGTAGCCCAACTGAGCCTCCTCCTCTAGCATGTGCCACATTGCAGCTCTCAACGTAGTAACCGAAAGGGATTTCACACGCCATTTGAATGTCACAGAGACCATCACACGCTGATGCGTATGTTGCATGCATTAACAAATTTTTCTTAATAATATTTAATAACATAAAATTACCAAATAACCATTAATTAGACTAAATATTAACAACAAATCCAAAAAAAAAAGACCAAGATACCTTTAAAACTAACCTTATTTTTTTGTGGATTCTAAAGGTAGTTTTGAAGTTCATTGTTTTTTAAAAGGAAAAGTTGTAGAAGCCCCTGCATGTTCATTTTATTTTTCTTTTAAGGGGTATGATTGTAACTTAATTGTGTAAATTTTTTGAAAATGACTAAAAAGTTCTCTTACAAAAGCTTTATATTTGTTTTGCTCTCAAGGATAAAATAATTATTTAACTGTATTAAAAAAAGGTGATTAAATTAAATTGCTTTCAATTAATTTTGCAATGACTGATGCATCATCTGAAGAGATTGTTTGAAAATATAGTAATGATTGCTTTTTAAAGTGTTTTTCATTCAAAAATACATTAAAATAATATTTTTTATTTTAAAAAAATTATATTTAACATAAACACATCAAAATAATTTGAAAACACACAAAACAAATAATTTGAAGCAAAGAAAAAAATAAATAAAATTTAAATTTTTTAAAAAACATTTTTAAAATATAAAAATAAATAGGTTGAAAAAGATAATGGTGTCCCTAATTACAAGCCTAACTATTTTTTCTAATAAAACTGTAAAAATTCTATTTCAATAAATAGAAATATATGTCTAGCGACGCAGTAAATCATTAATATCTTTTTGTAATGTCATTTTACACATTGTCTTTATTATCAAACCTACTATATACTACATCATCTATTTTG
Organism: Populus x sibirica; assembly: GCA_019202695.1. Lineage (NCBI taxonomy): Eukaryota > Viridiplantae > Streptophyta > Magnoliopsida > Malpighiales > Salicaceae > Populus > Populus x sibirica. Next base: position 137,221 of record JAGMVL010000184.1, read on the forward strand.
ATTTCTATTTTAAGAAATTAATTATTAATTCCCCATCCATATGATTATTACATATATATATATATATATTCCCTTTCCTTCTTGTCTTAAATCAAAGGCCAAAACAGGACCCCTCTCTCTCTCTCTCTCTCTCTCTCTCTCTCTCTCTGTTGCATTTTGGCTGCCTGCTTTTCAGCAGTCCCAAGCTAGCTAGTGTTGTGTTGTGTTCTGTTTTTAGGTTACTCTGTTTTGCAAGAGGTGATTTCTCCCTTTTGCTCTGTTTCTTCTCTGTTTCAAGATTGGAAAAATAGAGTGATTGCAATTTTAGACAAAAATGTATGCAGAGACGTGGCTATTGTTTCCCTACATGCAGGATTTCTCTGAAGATATTCAACAACTTGAAGAGTATTGCAAGTGCCAAAAGACCAATGCTTCAATGGTACTCTATTTTCTCTTTGTTTTACTTGTTTTTGTTTGTACTTATATGCCTCTTTCACTGTGTGTTTTGGCTCTCTTCTCTTTGTCTATTTGAGTGATCTGCATTAATTTGATCCGTTCCAAGCTGGGCTTTGGTTGTTTTAGAGTTTCGAGCTTTCGTTTTTGTGTACTTCGATTTGGTGTTTGCTTTCTGCTCTAACCTGCTCTGTCTGGTTTCTGAGAAAATGGGGTGCATCGGTAGGAAATATCTATGTTTTTCTATGGAAACCCAATTTAAAGTTCATATTTTTCTTGGTTCTTTGTGAAACTTCATATTGAAAGTTCAAAGTCTCGGTCTCGAGGACTTGATTTTTTCAGTGGAACTTGTCTTCTTGATGTTTGTGTCTATTACTCCTCTGTTTGGTTGTTGAGAACTTGGAGGAAAATACTGATTTTTTTTAAGCTTTGTCTTTTATGCTAGTGGGTTTGTGCTTATTTAGACAAGTATGAATGTCTTTAGGTTTTGTTCTCCACCTTTACTAAGCAACCAAATAGGACTGTTTTCTCTTTACATGTTGAATCTAGAACATAAAGCAAAAGAAAGACTACAAAAGGGAAAATGATTTCATAGTTTCAAAGAACGTGTTCTCTAAGCTTTCTTCTATTTTCTCGCTCCAATTGTGTGATGGTGAACCAATACTTAGATTTTTGTTGGCATTTTGATCCACTAACTAAGAGAGTTAAAATATGAAAAAAGTCTTGTTTTATTTTTTTAGCATAAAGAAGGGGAAAAAGTTTGGAAAGTGGAGAAAGAGAAAGCATTCTCCATCTCTATTTTTTTTTTTTTTGCTGACTTTCTCTTTCTGTTGGATGTTGAAATAGAACTTGGATAAAGGAGGTTAAAAGAAAATTAGCCTTGAAAGAGTTTCATTAGACCTTTGCTTTTGCTAAAAGTGGTTGATATTTATGCAAATAAGTTTGTGATATTTGAGTCATAGGTGTTCAGCCATTTAAAGGATCTTTACTTAGGTTGAGATGTTTAGTGTTCTTCTCATAAAGAAATCACTTAATCTGTCTTGAAAATTTGGTCTTAACAAGTTACAATGAGGACTCTTCTTTTGCTCTTTTCTTTGGAGGAATTCTTGAACCCTAATTATAGGATTTGTTGGATTTGTCTCTCAATTTGTTATTCACTCAAAGAAGTCTCAATTTGGTTCAGTGGTTTAATCTCAACAAATTTAAAAGATACAAACTAAGCATTCAAAGATACAAACTAGAAAATAACAAAGAAAAGCTAATCAACAAAATTCAATAACAAAAAAATCTCAGAAAACTTTGAAATGTGTATGGTTTTTGGAATTAATCAAGTGATTCATCACTTTAACATATTTTTAAAAATCTGTAGGATTTCCTCGAAAATGCATATTTACAGCTTCTGTATCTATGTACTTGTGCATGTCCTATTTACTGCTGTATAGACGTGTTCTCATATCATCACTTTTACCAGATTGAGCTGTAACATATAACAAGACTTTATTTTCAACCTATTTAAGAATACCTTAAGACTGAGGCTAACATAATTGGTGAAGTGTTTAGATCAATATTTACTCTATACCTAATTTTCCTATTTCATCTTGTTTGTTGTTGACAACCTTGTCTAATGTAGAGCAACCTACTTCAGACCACCATATCAGAATATGATCTGGGAGGCGAGGGGGATCTGTTCAAAGCACCTGAACCAATCATTGAAGAGCCACTTGTGGTCATTGATCCCATGACAGCCGCCATTTCAATGATCTCCTGTGGGGAAGAAGTCATTTCTTCACAAGGACTTAAGGCGGCAGATATTGAATCCATTCAAAATGAGCAGCTTCTGAATGAGGTTTTCTATGAATGCAAGAAAGACATCCTGGAAAAAGAAGCCATGGAAACACCATCACTTGCAGAGCTTCTGGATATCAAGATTCCGATTGTGAGGACTGATGAAAACAACATTCAAGAAAACAAATTGCTCCCTGATGCTGCACTATTAAAAAGTGTCAGCTCAGGATGTTTGAGGTCAGTGGAGTGGCTGCATGGTGCTGCAGTGAAGCCAAGTTTTCTGGATTTTCCTGGAATTGATTTTGAAAATGCTTATGGAATGAGGAGAGCATACAGCGAAGGAGACATAAAGGTTAGATCAAATCCATTATGGTACTTCTGTGTGTATTTGATTAAAGGCCTTTATTGCACTTTTGAACGATTTTCTCTTCTGCTTAGATCCTCCTTGTATGTGGCAGAAAACATAGACCTTTACCTGAAAAGAATCATATCTTGGCAGTTAACTATGCACAAGGATTCTCTGTGTGCTTGTGGTGCTTTTTTATTGTTTCTGAAAAAAATGTAGTCATAAGTTATGATATTGTTGCAAGTCAAGCCACTGACATGAATCACTTGGAACTCCCAGCTTTTCTTTATTAGTATTGTTCCATAATGTTGCTGCTCCTGTTAGCCCTTCCAGTTGGACAGATAACTGACACCTTTCTCTTTGTGCCTTTATCAAGAATTCAATCAATTTTTTCCCACGTAAAATGGAACTGTAGATGAAGAACGACAATATCCACTACTTCCAAAGCGGAATCTGTTGCTTTTATTTTCAGTTTTAATTCTATTTGCCTTTATCATTTCACTCGGATAATCCACCAGATTCAAGTGGAACATTTCTATGCAATTCAGCACCAAGCATGAATATACTCTATAATGAAGTCTACGGACTGAGAATTGTTTAGATGCTTCTGGCCATTTGCACAGGATGGGGCTGAGTCATTGATACTGAGTTTTTATGACAGACACTTGGTAACGGTAATACAAGCCTCATCCATTCTACTCTTGACCGACCATTGATTATCAACAACTGCTCTGCTGAGGACCGCCGGGAAAAGCTTTCAAGGTACAGGAATAAGAAGACAAAGAGGAACTTTGGCAGGAAAATAAAGGTAAATAATTAAGTATTATTGTTGATTTGTTGTATATTACTTTCTGACTTGCCTGAACTTCAAATAAAAGTATCAGCCCCGTGAAAATTCAGTCACTCATTGCCTGTGTTTTAAAATCAAAGGGGTCTGCTTATAAAAGGCATCAAAACTTGCATAACTCAGATCATACTTGGTGAGATGTATCCATTCCTGATTTTCCACACTGGATTCAACTCACAATATGTTTGTTTCAGTATGCTTGCAGGAAGGCTCTTGCAGACAGTCAACCAAGGATCCGAGGAAGGTTTGCAAAGACTGAAGAATGCGATGTTTCCAAGAGGCAATAACTATCAACTAATTCATGAAAAGAAAGTAGAAGCGAAATACTCCCATGCAGCAATGGAAGAAATGAGTAATAGCATAAGCCTGGAAAATAGATTTGGCAGAAAACCAAGCAACTATTGTTAAATAAACTAGACCCCCAACCCGCGCAACGTAGTTGATCTCTTATATGCTGTAATAACCTCTTCAGTAGAACAAAATGGCCAAGCAGTGCTGTACATAGGGTTGTGTTGAATAAGTTGAGGAAGCAAGAAAAGGTTGTAGTTGTTCATATATCTTATGAAATGGAAATATTGTATTCCCTCTACTGTTGCTTCCACGATATTTGTTATGGTGTCCAAACTATTCTAATCATCATTGCTCCATGATATTTAGAAATGGAAACGTTCCATTTCATTATTTGTGTTTGATGAATCTATTTCATGTCTTCTCCCTATGTCCGTACTCTGAAGTTTTTTATTTATAAATATAAGCGAGAACAGAAAGAAGCTGGAAATGGATTGCCTGCAGAAAACTCTGAAGCTAACAAAAAGATAAGCGAGAACAGAAAGAAGACAGAAATGGCATAGAACATACAGGAATACATACATCCCAGTGGGATAATCAAGGAGAGCTTAGAAAGCAGTACCGAATTGTGTGGAAGAAGCACAGGAGCGCCGACCATAACTTGAAGGACTTCATATAGCCATTGATGGATCCAGCATGTGGGCAATGTGAGCACTTGCCTCAACTGCCAAAAATAAAATAAAATAAATAAATTAAATGAAGTATATATCATGTAGAAACCGGTAATGGTTTCAACGAATAGAAAAATTAAGAAAAACTTAAAAATAGATGCGTTTTGAGAATGAAAAAAACAATCCTGAGGAATTATAATGAAAATGAGAAATAAAAGTTAAGAAAGAATTGTGTGAAAAAATGTTGGTGGAAATTCCAGTTAAAAATTAATAATGTTACCATAAAATTATAATAAGCCTGTAAGGAAAACAAATGATAAAAATAAAAAATAAATATATTTTAAAATAAAAAAATAGTCATGAGAACTTAGTAAAATAACTGATAGGGCCATTAATGGTATTTTTGTAAATAAGCTGGAAAATTAGAAATTTAACTTCTCCTTACCTATTAAACTGCTGGCTGGTTCTGAAAAAAATTAAAAGAGAAAAAAAAATTAAGAGCTTTCTCCTTGGAGAGGAACAAAGATTTAAAGTAAGATACATAAATGAGTGAGTATTGAACACATTTAACTCAAGAATCAAGGGGAAAATCAAGTGAAGGAAAGCAAGTAAAGAAAGGAAACTCACGACATTAAAAGGAAAAAAGAAGAGTAGAAAACTTCAACTGGTTACCATTCGAAGTTTATACTATTATCGAGTAAGATATTATAAACTCGATTTAACAAATTGAAGTAAAGATTTGAACAAAATTTATGCAAAAATCTTAAATTTTGAATCAGGATTCTTAAATGTTAAATTGAAAAAAAGTGATTGTGATGTTATTGGGATGAAGAAGATGTAAATTACTCTAAATAAAGCATAATTGAAGAAAAAAAGTTTGGTGTTTATAATGAAAGTAGGGTTGATCATTTAAGAGGGAGAAAATGAGAACTTTTGAAACCAAAGTCAAAGTAAATGTTTGTTAGTTATGTGTATTTAGCATGTGTTGTTGTGTTGATGAAGAACAAAATGAATTTAATTTTGTTGTTTAGTTGTAGTTGAATTTTCAATATAGTTTGAAAAAAGAATACGAGTAATTGATAAAATAAATAACTTATGATTATGTGTTAGTTGGTTACAACAAATAATTTATGGTTAGTTATGAGAATGATTGGTTATTATTTATATATATATTTTTGAAAGTATGATAATGAGAAGATTTTATTATATTTTTAACCTGTGAAGTCTCGTAAAGAACAATTGTGAATTATAAAAAAATAGAATTTTATGGAGTATTTTTTTTATAATATATGTAAATTTTTGAATTTTACAATATCAAAAGTTTATAATTTTTGGAATTTTTGAATCTTAATTAATTTAATTATATACTTATATTATTTTACCTGCTGAAATTGAATATCCGTCCCTGGTCATAGCATTTAATAATTTCAGTAAAATCTGTCACGCAAGAGCATAAACTATATAAGAATATTGCATTCTATAATAAAATGTAAAACTAGTTATAGCTGAAATAAGCAGTTACAGATCCTTTTAATATTCCTGCATGCTTCAAGTCTCAAGCATAGGAAGCAAAAGCTGAATTAATCACCATAATAAGATTGATCTTTTGTTTGTTTGCTCCTTCTCTTAGATGCCCTCTTGTAAACTCTCTTTTCATTCAGTCACTATCTTTCTTAATAGTGCTGTTTTAAATATAAATTTTACTCGATTACTATAAAAAAAAAACATAAAATGATTGATCCTGAACACAAGAAAGAAAGCGAGGAGGCTGGAGGATGTTTTGTTTGTGCCTGAAAAGGATTTGAAGGATGCAAATATCGATATGGATGCTAAGGTGACTGGCTTTGGTGCTTTAGTGGCGGTTTGCCATATTGCTTATAAGAAACTCAAGCAAAAGAAGAGGGAGGAGAAACAGAAAGTGGATGCAATATTGGGGGATGGAAAGATTGACGGGTTGGTGAGGGAGAAAGCTCTTAAAAAGCCTGCTGAATACCTTGAATCAAAGAAGAACGAAGGTTTTTTTTGGAGAGAAGCTACTTAGTTCTGCTATCAAGAGCTGTGGGAGGAATATTGAGGCGGAGATTTAATAAGGTGAATGGGCCTATGACGTCCGACCAGGTTCGTGATGGCTTTACTACTAGGAAGAGAACTTCTGAGGAGAGGCCTTCTTGTTCTCCGGAGAGCTATAAAAGGAATAGTTTTAGACCAGGAATTATTACTGGGGTTAGTGATGGAGGATGGAACCAAGACTTGTTTTTGAGAAAGGATACCGTATTCAAACGATCCCATGCTCACAGCAAGTCAAATAAGAGATTGAAGGAGGAGATGCATGCCAAACTGTGGTCTTGGCTCCCTAGCAGAGTTTCCTCAAGAAGTCAAACTAAAGAAAATTTCTTTTAGTCTTTCTATAATATACTAAAAAAAAAAAGAAAGAAGAGGATTTGATAAGAAATTTAAGAAAAATTAAAATTCTGAATTAAAGAAAACTTAAAAGATAATTCAGTGTAATATGCTCGGTTTAAAAGTGATTTGTATATTCAACGAATTAGATTGATCATCAAAGAAAAATAAATATTCTTCTAATTCAAGCAAATACTTAAATTTCTTTAAACAAGGAATGTCGAAAAAAAGATTAAATTAATTATAAAAGCCCCCAATTAATTTTTTAATGCCAATCAAATTAAAGATTAAAAAACAATTAATTTTATATTTGGCGACGAAAGCCTTAAGAGCGAAAAAAAGTGATCAAGTATTCTAAACTATCGTTAAAAAAATTAATGATTTTTACTTGTTTTATTCTTTTAACTTAAAAGTTAAATCAACCTAATTCATTTATTTTTCTTCATTCTTGATTCAAATCAACAATTACGGATTGAAAAATTCACATAAAAAAGCATATTTACCGCAGAAATCATTCAAAAAGCTTGAATGAAAACAATAGCTTACGTACCGAATTCAAGCAAAATAAGTATTTCAATGTCTAGAAATAAAGTTATAAACATCCCTTCTCACAATCTAAAACAATAATGGAACAAAACTTCTCTGAAACGAAAGCCAAAGTTTAGTTCATAATTGCTGAAAAATTAACAAAAAATAGAGAGAAAAGAATGTTACGACGTAGAAGAAGAAGAGGGGTTGTTTCTGCCGTGATTTGCTTTCTTTATTTTTTCCCTTAGCTGCTGTCTTTTGTTAGGATTTTTCTTTTGATTAGGAGTTCTTAATATTACTTAATTCATTGTTCTTTATCTGGTCATTAAAATTGGTTAAATCCCTCAAAATTTTTGTTCAAAACTGACTTTGTTATTGTCATAATTCTGCTGCAACTTAGACTTTTTTTCTGACTTGGTTTCTTGGAATATCCAACCATTTTAGCTGTATTTTTTCATTCATGGAATGTTAGAGGCTTGATTTTAACATTTCTTGGATCTTAAGACCCACTGTTTCTATGTGAGACTCTTAACTGTAGTAAGATGCTCGTCACCGTTAGTTTTCTCATTAGATCAATCTCTTTCTTCAGATTATGTTTGTATTTTTGCCTTCAAAACGATTTTATCTGACTTGGAATCTTTCATAAAACTGTAGTAAGATGTCTTATTCGTTTTTTTGCCTTCAAAACGATTTTTGCTTACATACGATTTTATCAGATTACGCATGAATTTGATATTCGAGACTTAAGATGTACCTGTTTGAATCTATATTATAAAAGTAAAGAATTTTGCCAAAGTAGGATTTCGACCTGATTTTGCAGGTTTGATTAGAGGTCCAAACGAACTTGTATTTCTGTCCATAATATTTTTCTAGAAAGTTTAATATATGTACTTTAACTTTCATTCATTCCATATTCACATTCTGAAATTATAACCTGATGAAAAACTAGTAACAAATAGCAAGGTCCGAAACATAAAATACATAAATTTTTATCTTTTATTAATTAATTCATAAAGTTTCTTGAGCATATCAAACTTATAAATAATTTCAAATTAGCTCAAATAAACTCAAAACACGTTAAAAAACATAACATCTTATAAAAGAAATAAAAACATATATACACACACATACAATAATAATAATAATAATAATAATAATAATTGTCCAAAAACTTTTTAGTTACTAAAGAATCAATTCTAGAAAAAGCTGAAGAGACAATGAAGAGAGGAATTAATCCAGAACAAAATTAGGCTATAACGTCTGACATAAACTGTGTCTCGTTTCTTTCACCCCTGTATCGATCATTTGATCTATATCACTACATTTGAACTACTTCTAGCTAGTTGATGTAACCACTGAAAGCCTTAATATTGCAAGGGCATTGCCTTATTCTTCTTCTTCCGAAGACTCTGAGGAAGGAAGGTCGTGGTACAGATCAGCTGAAAAAATAATAAAACACATTTAATCAAAACCTGGAGGCTGACAGAAACTGTAAGAACAAAAGAGGGCGGCTATTATTTGCCCTTGGGACTAGATTCTCGAGAATCAAACAAGGTAACAGAAGATAAAATTCTGGTTAATAATATGAAAGAACATGGAATAGTTTACAAAGATAGGTTTTAACATAGAAGAGAAACATGAATAGTTTCAAAATATACATAAGGAGTTCATCTCACCTTTTCCCCTTGTCAACTGATCACTGGAGCCAGGCCCTCGCTGCTGCATGAAATTTTGCCCTCGTTTCCTCGTTGAAGTTTGCCCATCTGTTAATTTCTGCACCAAAGTGTGACATCAGTGTTTGATCAATGTTTGCGACTGATGGTATTCTGTCCGTCAACACGCTTCAATAAACAGAAGAGCAATACAATTACTAGAGCATATATAAGATTTCCAACAACTTCTGCTATAACATTTCGATAATTTGAAAATTCTTTAATCTGCACTAGTTCAAGAAGATTTATATATCTATAGAACAGAATTCAGAGTAGCGTGCCCTGAAATATATGAGAACAATTAATGGTACGATGAATGAGCCATCCCTGCAGCAAATTGTTAAGATCATCTCCAATATAAATCACTCAAAACATAAAAGAAGAGGACAAAATTATTTTGATAAGGAAGGCTCACCCTCTCCTGTGAATAATCATCTTTGCTGGGGAGGGTAGAGATACCGTGTAATTTGATTACCACCAAAAACAAATCTGATAAATCTTGATTAGTCCCCAACTTTCTAAACGAATCAGATGCATTGCTTCCCATCACCATCCTTCAACGAACAGAAGAGCAGTAAGCTTTCGGCAGATTAAACAAAAGCATTGCAAAATTTGTTATCGGTATGGATGTTAGGTTTCAATCCCAGTAGATAAAGAGTTATGCTTACATAAACATACATAAGCAATAGTTTATAAAGATTAAAAAAAATCTTAATGCGCAAATAAATATAATAATTAATGGCTAATTTGAATTAAGGCTAATATCTCCTTAAAAGTGTTCAACCAATCCCCATATCCGTAGAGCTTGAACGGTGGCCACCAAGAATCCAAATCCCATGTGAAGTCTCTAATCCCTTCAATAAAGGGACAAATCTAGGATTATTGAGACATTATGGGAATCAATTTTATTTATTTATTTATTTGTATAAGAAAGTGGAGAAGCAAAGAAATAATTAAAACATATCAAGTAATATATTGGTGAATAAATAATCACTTTTTCTTATGGATTGGACTTTGACATTTCTCTAGGAAAGAAGATCGAACTTGAAACAGACTAGGAGAGCTAAGTTCCTATCTATGGAAGTTAAAATATTCAAACATATTGATTAATTTATCAATTTCGGATTTTTCCCTTCTGTGATTATTGATTTCTTTTCTTTTATTTCTTAAATAAATAATTAATTTCATGTTTTATTTTACTTCTAATCGATCAAAATCAAACGCATACATACAATGTATTTAAAACTCAAAATCGAAATGCTCACATCATATTACATGTTAAATTAAAATATTTCTACAATTATGAGTGGCTATTTATTTTTTTTCATTCACTTGGATTTGTCGAATTATATATTTTATAGATTTACCCACGAGAATGCTATACGATGACGTGACAAGAGCAGGATGGTCGTTAGCAGTTGTAACAGAAATCCCAACAGGAAAGGGTTTTGGTTTCTACTTGAAATGAAACTCTTTTTTCTCCCTTTCCGTTATGGTTTCTACCTTGACGTCGTGAACAAAAGCGGCTGTAAAAGCTTCATAATATTCTGACAAGGATTTACTCACAAATCAAACTCTATCCTGACAAGAATTTACATCAAGTACAATGGCGCCCTCCCTCTTGTCTTTATAAATACTCCTGCAGGCTTCAAGTCTCAAACACAGGAAGCAAAAGCTTAGTCACCATGAAAAACATTGATTCTTCAACATCCAGAGTCGAAGAACGCGAGAAAGAAAGCGAGGAGGAGGTGGACGTTTTGTTTGTGACTGAAAAGGATTTGAAGGATGGAAATATCGATATGGATGCTAAGGTGACTGGCTTTGATGCTTTAGTGGCGGTTTGCCATATTGCTTATAAGAAACTCAAGCAAAAGAAGAGGGAGGAGAAACAGAAAGTGGATGCAATATTGGGGGATGGAAAGATAGACGGGCTGGTGAGGGAGAAAGCTCTTAAAAAGCCTATGTCCGACCAGGTTCATGATGGCTTTACTACTAGGAAGAGAACTTCTGAGGAGAGGCCTTCTTGTTCTACGGAGAGGTATAAAAGGAATGGTTTTAGACAAGGAATTATGACTGGGATCAGTGATAGAGGATCGAACCAAGACTTGTTTTTGAGAAAGGATACCGTTTTCAAACGATCCTATGCTCACAGTAAGTCAAATAAGAGATTGAAGGAGGAGATGCCAAAGTGTGGTCTTGGCTCACTAGCAGAGTTGCCTCAAGAAGTCAAAGAAAGAATTGCTTCCATGAAAGGCAAAGATGTGGAGTTAGTGGTGGACAAACAGTTGTATGCAACCGACATGGAAGATGGCAACAGTCGTCTGTCGATCCCTCTTAGACAAGTTATAGCTAAGAATTTCTTGACAGATGAAGAGAAGAGGGCTCTTATAGATGCTAATTGTCTGAAAGTAAAGATTCTTGAACCCTCTTTGGAAATGGTTAGTGACATGAATCTCAAGCAATGGAACATGTTTAAGAAGAAGGGCAGTGTTAGTTCATCATATGTGTTCATAACACATTGGAATTCTCTAAGGAGAAGAAGTAATTTGCATTTGCAGGACAGAATTCAGGTTTGGTCTTTCCGAGTAGAAAACGACCTCTACTTTGCTCTTGTTAAGGTCGGTGAAAGATAAGAACAACGAAATTGTTCTAACAGAAGCAATATCGGTTCATCAACTGGTAGCCATGCTGGTGTGGTTGAATATGCGAGTCCTAGTTTAAGAGAAGGATTAGAAGATGGTGGCGGCGGCGGAAGTAGTCAGAATGGAGAAGAAGATCCACCGTATTCCGCTAGTCAGCTTGAAGATGTTGATTAACAACTCAGTCTCACACCCATGATGGGACGCTTTTTCTTCATCACTTTATTCTGATATGTATATAATTTTTTTCCCCTTTTGATCCATTGTGAAAACCGGATTATGGTGCAAAGTTCACAAATTTAGTTACGTGCATTGCATCGTTAAGGTTTATGTTAATGTTATCAAGAACTTAAAAAAGCTTCCGAGTTGCCTTTATCTTCATGGTAAAACAATACCTAGTTGTTAAACTTGTTTGACATGATGTTTTTGAAAAATTAAATTCAAAACTTGATTCCAACAAGATTTCTATAGTTGAATCAGACTAGAAATTGACCTAGCAACTGACTTGATTAATTTCTTAATAAAAAAAATTAAACGGCACCATTTTAACCTACTCCCTCTCATTATTATTATTATTATTTAAAGCTAGTTCCGGTCTAGAACGTTGACTTTTGGGTCCCTTTTAGCGCATCTGATTAGCCATTCACGGCGTGCATGGTAGCATGATTTGCATCATCATCTACGAACATCATTCTCGAACTGTATCCTTTGATTTTTCATGTTAAGAGTACAGTTTGCTCGCCACCATGAACATTCCGCCGCCGAATTTGTGAGGTTGCATGGAAACCCTCAACACGGTGTCCCGGCCGACCAGATTTCTCCCACTTTCTTCCTTTCTTTCCAGGCTGAATATTTTATGTATCCATCTGAAACCTCCTGCGCATTGCCGTTGTCCCATCATCCTCTCTTCCCGCATTTATCTTGCTCTTAGGATTTTCTTTCTTCCTTGATTGCACCATCCTCGTGTTTTTTCACCGAGTCCACGTTTCGGTACCGAAAAGAGAACAAAAACCCGTTGACTAATTCCTTTTTTTGTTGCTTCTGTAGAATCCATCTCCCTTGAAGCCTTCTATCTCTCTTAAGAAATCAAGGCACTGCCCAAATGTGAACCGCCCGTCTTTCTTGGAAGTTCCCTTGAGTACAAATTATGATGTCTAGTCATTGACTTCGACCACGAACTCTTTCCTCACCAGCTTGCCACCAAACCCACCGTACTACCGAAAAGTTAAAACTTCAGAGCCGGCTTCGACCACCACGGCAGGCAGCCACCCACTGCCTGCCTACAGGTGCACGACCAGCATCTGTGGTTGCAGTAGCACTAGTAACCCTTTCAAAGAAAGCACTCATCTTCCCCCGTCCTTTTTGTACCTTGACTTACCCATTTTTCTATTAGTTACCGCCTTTTACCTCTTCAGAATCTCTGTAATCATGATATCCGGCAAGATCTCTCCAAAATCTTCAAAAATATATGGCAAAAACACTCTTCTGAAGATCCATGTGTATGTATATTGATCTACCAGCAGCCAAATCATGGGAAAAATGGTAGCTAGCTAGCATCAACAACCCTAATTAAAATTCATCAACAAACAACTCATTTACCAATGTTCTTACCCAGATAAGCTCATCTCAATCCATCAAAATTTTTTGGTACAATCTTATTCTAAAATTTCCCCAACTAAAATTCATAATCTTGTCCCTATCAAAACCCGTCCATTAAAAAAAATAAAAAATAAAAAATAAAAAAAGCCACCCTCCACAATTGTAATAGCACAAAAGCAGATGGTAGGCCTTGTCCTTGGCCATCCTCCCTGGTCCGGCCAGCGCAGGCTCCTCCTCCCTTTTGGGTTGCTCTTGTAGGGAGTACTCAAGTTGCCATCTTCCTGCCTAAATTTGCAGACCAATTTTCTTTTTTTAATTGCTGATCCCTCAAATTATCATCCTTATTTAGCATAATCTTTTACCAATCAACCCAAAAATTATCTGAAAATAAACCAACTTTTGATCAAAATTAATTAATTAATTAATTGAAATTGAAACTAAACAGTGTTTATACAACTAAAATGTCCAGACAGCTCATTAATATACAAACAAACTACCCAAAATACCCTCCAAGAAAAATGGTGGGAAAATTCGTGTTTGCCATGGTTACACTCCATATACCCAAAAAAAATTCAAATCCCATTCTACAATACGAACCAATTTTACCAGAGAACCACCATGAAAAACACCACCTCCCCCATCTCCCTTCCCAGCACCACCACCAAAATGGGGTCACATTTTCTCAATACTGCCCGCCACCCCATTTTCACTCACAGACTCTCCTCCACCATACTCCACCTCCGTGTGTCTCAGAAACTTTCCCTTCATGTCATCATCTCCATCTCTGTGACCAAAACCATAAAAAAATAATACAGAGGGAAATCTTAATTCCTTGCGTTGGCCGATTGAAACTTAATTAAGCTCCTTGAATTGTGTTAAATTCAGTGACTCCTTCAATCAAATTTATGAAACTAATTTCCCAAAATCACAATAAATAAATAAATAAATAGATAAATCGAATTCCAGAATTCTTGGAGCTAACTATAAAAACACCGTCACCATTGTCAAGAATTTCCTCACAATTTCTGAATTTTAAGAAGAAAAATACAAGAAATCTATATCTTTGTAACTTTATTATATAAAAAAAAAACCCCGTGGGTTAGCCTATTATAATCACCTCCTCCACCACCACGTAAACCCCATCTCCCTCCCTCCCTCTCTCTCTACAAATCCGATCCCCAATTTCTTCCAATTTTCCACATTATTATTATTACAAAATTATTCTTATTTTTTATTTTTATATATAATAATCCTCTATCCTTTTTCTACACTGTATCTCTCTAACTGTAGAGAGAGAAAAAAGAAGAAGAAGAAGAAAAACAACCAAAACAAGAGAGAGAAACACAAAGCTCCTTCTCTCTCTCTCTCTCTCTCTCTATTTCAGATCTCTGTTCATTATCTCCTTCTATTTCTTCTTCCTTTTTTTTTACTGACAGAATTGCCCCTCTCTCTATAGCTCGTTCGGTCGTTTGGTCTACAGCCTTCTATGCTGCGCCTTTTCAATTCGTTTTCGCCGAATTTGACCTTCGAAATTAGGGTTCCCGGTGCTTAATTGAAATCAATTTTGGTTTTGGTTTTGATTCTTTGACGATGATAATTAAGCGGAACTTGAAATCTCAAATGCCGAGTTTAAAACGGTGTAACAAACTCGGCGACAACTCAGCTTGTGAAGAAGACGACAACTCACCTTTATCTCGGAGGAAGAAACGCAAGCTTAAGAGCAACAGCCACCACGGAAGTAGTGGTTATTATCCTCTCAATCTGCTCCGCGAGGTCGCCGCCGGTGTGATTCCGGTGAGTTTGAAGTCGTTGAATGGATTCGCTGCTGCTGCTTCTTGGTGTACGGAGGTATCATGCTCTCCACCTGAATCCAATGCCCGAGATTCAACGAAGAGGAGAGCGGTGAATGACAATGGTAATTGTAATAGTAATCGGACGGTGGAGGTTTCGCGACCACCGCTAGTGCGGACATCGAGAGGGAGAGTTCAGGTATTGCCTTCGAGGTTTAATGATTCAGTTATTGAAATTTGGAGAAAAGAAAGTAAGACTAATTTGCATGATTATAGCTTTGGTGATAATGATAATGATAATGACGAAGATGTTGTTGATGACGATGATGACGATGTTGATTATGATATTCAATTTAATAGTAATAGTAGTAGAAAGGTTAAAGTGAAAGAGAAAATGGGTTTCGGATTGCGTAGAATGGGCAGAAATGTTAGTAAAGTGAAGAAACAAAGCAGGCATTGTGCTGGCAAGTATGTGGATACGTGTGAGGAAGAGGAGGAGAAAGAGGATGATGAAGTGAAGTTTAAGGGTGGTTTTGATATGAAGAAGTATTATTCGAGTTGTTCACGTAGCACGCTTACTTCGGTGCATGAGAATCTGGTGGTGGATGATACTGAGTGTGGTGGGGTTTTGGATTCAAGTATTGGGGAGAGGAAAGAAGATGAGTTGTTTGGGCCGGAGGATTTTTATTCGGGGGATATAGTGTGGGCGAAGTCGGGAAACAAATATCCATTTTGGCCAGCTATTGTTATTGATCCAATGACACAAGCACCCGAGTTGGTTTTTGAGGTCTTGTATTGCTGATGCAGCTTGTGTGATGTTTTTTGGTTGCTCTGGAAATGATGGGAATCAAAGGGTATGTGTGGATTTTAAATTTATGAAATACTTGCTATGTAAAGAGAGGTTACTTTGGATATATGGACCTCTTGTGTTGTTATCTTTTGGTGGATGTGATTGCTAATTATGGTAAGTTGAATGATCATGACCAGGATTATGCTTGGGTTCAGAGAGGGATGATCTTTCCGTTTATGGATTTTCTTGACAGGTGTGTTACTTGTCATTGTTTTTGTTGTCGTATAGGTTGGTAACTTGGGATTTGAGTTTTCTGTTTAAGTGAATTTTTTTTCTTGGCTTAGGTTCCAGGAACAGTCTGAATTGGATGACTTCAATGGTGATTTCCAGATGGCGTTTGAGGAGGCATTTCTGGCTGAACAGGGGTTCACTGAGAAGTTGATACAAGATATGAACACAGCAGCTGGGAATCCGATTTATGATGAATCTGTGTATAGGTGCCTTCAGGAGGCTACTGGCTCAAACCAGGATCAGGACTTTCATTCTCCAAACCAGGCAAGTTTCATGGTGTAGTTCTTAAGTTCTTTTCTTTGAAACTCCCTTGTCTGTTATTTTCATTCTTTCTAGTCCTGTGCTTAGGCTTCAAAGTCTTAAACTCCTAGGTGTAAATGGAATTTTGATCCCTGGCACCTGGTACAATCAATACCTTGAGATTTACAAAGTTAGCAGGCTCAGAAAATGTATGAATTATACAGATATGGGGCCCAGATCTCTCAATATTGTGGCCGTCAAAAGTAGGTTTGCATCAGAATTTGGATGTTTTATCACATGAGTGTAGGCTTGCTTGATTTGATTGCTCGTAATGATTATGGGGCCATTCTAGTGTTATCGCCTCTGGAAGGATTTTAGGGGAGTGTTGATCTGGAATCTGGATGTGGTCCCCAGCTCCCAGCTTTCAGCAGCAGAGCTGTTCTGTTTTCTAAACTGTAATTTCCCTTTTAGTTCTTGGAGTTTTAGAAACATGAAAACAGTTTGGCAAGTTAGGGAACTTGGAATACCATTCCTAAAGCCCTACATTCTGAGTCTCTTTTGCACTGAGAAGAACAGATACCAAAACGCAGTATAATTGTGCATTTCTTGCCCTCCACTTTTCATGGAAAGATTTTGTGATTACCATTTTACAAAATAAACCAAAACATGCTCAAATTTTTATGATTTGTACAACTCCTTGATTGGGAGTTTAGCAGGAAGCTTATCATTTGAAACAGCTGTTACTTTTCTTTACACTGGTTCTTTCCTGTGATGGAAACTGAGATACCGAACTATATGTTTTCACATTAATTTTAGCTTTCCTCAGTTTTCTTCAGGTTTTGATTCAAATGAAGGTTTCTATTTTTATAAAAACAAAGAAGAAAATAGGAAGCGCTAGTTTGTCCTTCCATTTTCTGAATCTCATAAAATTTGGATTCTCTGATGCAGGACATGATTTGGAAGAATAAAGACAAGGGACCCTGTGAAGGTTGTGGCACGAGCCTTTATTTAAAAACTGCAAAGAAAATGAAGTGTTCAAACCCTGGTGGCCAGTTCTTATGTAAAAAATGTGCTAGGGTTGGTACCACCTGTATTTTCTTCAGTGTTTTATGCAATAACTCCTGTCTCTATAGTCTAACTCATATGTGTGTTGGCTATTTGTAATTTTTACATCTGCATAATTGGTATTGCAGCTAACAAAATCAAAACATTTTTGTGGCATATGCAAGAAGGTTTGGAATCATTCAGACAGTGGGAGCTGGGTGAGTCAACCTACAACTTATATTAGAGTTGTGATTTTTTTCTGCTCATAACTAATGTTTATTTCTTATCAAATTGGTCTTCTTGTTCTCTCTGAATCAGGCACGTTGTGATGGTTGTAAAGTTTGGATCCATGCAGAGTGTGACAGGATTTCCAGCAATCGTTTTAAGGTCTGTCCGTACTTGTACTTTCTTTTCTACCTGCATAATGAGAACATAGATGGAAGTTTCTGACTTTCCTTGTCAATTTTCTTGCTCGAAGGATCTGGGGGCATTGATCACTACTGCCCTACTTGCAAAGCAAAATTTAATTTTGAATTGTCAGATTCAGAAAAATCGCAGCTGAAATGCAAGTAGGTTCCTTTCGATGTTGTTTTTTATTAAGAAACAAAAGGTTTTGAATTTTCTATTCACAATTTAGTTGAAGGGTTTATATCTATTATCTTAGAGCCTTTGGCACAGATCAAACAAAATTAAGGGTCAACCAGCGCTCCCTAATAAGGTTACTGTTATCTGCTCAGGAATGGAAGGCACATATTTCCCAAGTCTACACACATGTAAGAAGGAATACAGCTTCACAAGTGCATGAATATTGAGCACTTGCACTTTCTGGGAAATTCCCTTTTCCTTGGTTCCTGTGTTTTTGTCAAGTTTATTTACAGATTTTGTCTCTCTTCTTTTAGGGTTGTTTGCAAATGTGGGTTCTGTGGTTCAGAAAGCAAGCCCTTAGTGAATGGGAACAGCACACAGGTTCCAAAATTAAGAATTGGAGGATCAGTATTAGGGTGAAAGATTCCATGCTACTGCTAGAGCAATGGGTTTGTTCCAAATCTTTTGAGCTTCTTTTCTTATCTTGAGGATACTTATTTCTTTTACAAGTTTGGTTCTGTACCAAATCTTTAGAGCTTCTTTCCTTATCCTGTGGATACTTCTTATTTCTTTTACAAGTTTGGGTTTGTACAAAATCTTCTTAGCATCTATCCGTATCTGGTGAATATTTCTTTTTTCTTTTACAAGTTTGTGTCTCTTGATGGTTACATGGTGCTGTACCTCTAAAAGTATATTACTTGCTTTTAGAAAGAAAGATCATGAAACTTAGTTTCTTACAATCATTTTCAATTCGAACATTAGAGCTGCTCTTGGACTATGCAGATGATGCAGTTAGCAGAGTACCATGCGCATGCCTCATCTAATAAACCTCAAAATGACCTTCCATTAAAGAGCGGAAGCAGAAGCTGCTTGCTTTCTTACAAGGCATGTTTCTTTTCTAGCATAGATACAACCTGGATCAGTATGTTATCTTGAGCTACACTGTCTGAATTTTCGCTCTGTTCAATGAGCTTTTGATTACCATTGTCATGACAGTGAGATACGATCCTGTTTTTACAAAGTGGACAACAGAACGTTGTGCAGTTTGTAGATGGGTAGAAGATTGGGACTACAACAAGATTATTATCTGTAACAGGTATTGTGACTGTTTAAATAGGGATTCTAATTACCGTGCACATAATACTATGTGCTGGTGGAAATGTTTGGTGCTAAAGACACTTCAGCCAATTTTGAACTGTATTTTAGACATGTTTCTGACACTTGGAGAAATGACGTCTAAAGCAACAAAGCTATCTTAACAAGAAAAGAACTTTATGGAGAATAATTTAAATATTATGAAGTCATTAGAGTTCTTTCTGTCGTAATCATCTGCTTTCAGCTACAATTTGATGCAGTCTGCTGAATAAATGACCCCAAAAGAGAGGATAACAATGTCCTGCTTATATATCTGCTAATTAGAGCAAGGAATTTTTTTGTTGGCTGGAGATTTCATAGTAATGCTTAGTATCACTTGTTATTCTATCCATCTGTCAGATGTCAGATAGCTGTTCATCAAGAATGTTATGGAGCACCGAAACGGGCAGGATTTTACTTCTTGGGTTTGCAAAGCATGTGAAACACCAGATGTTAGGAGGGAGTGTTGCCTTTGTCCTGTTAAAGGTTTGTTTTTTGGTCATCCCGCAGAGAATCTCTGCTTTTCCATCTTGGGTTTGA